>OX637533.1:65354661-65447161 GCA_951800035.1 Linnaemya tessellans | reverse complement strand
TGTGTTATTGAAAGTGTATTCAAAAACATCGGTTTGCATACGGCTTCTTTTACTTCTTTGCCATCCTTAAAGAAACTAAGAAAGTACTTTCTTGATTCAGTTTTTCGTGAATTATCACTATTTCTGCAAACCTTTTTTTTGTGAAATGTAATTAATTGCGAAATATAGGATCTTTGAAGATCTTGATTGCCAATATTATAAAAGCAATTAAAAATGTACTTTCTATTTTCTGCGGAGACTCTTTGTGAACATTTCATTCTGCAGGAGTCTCCACAACCTTTTTTTAAAACTTTTTCAGTCTTCAAAACACCATTTCCATTGTAATATTGCTTACCTTGACTTTTTAGGACTTTTGCCTTATTTTTGCGCCATTGAGATGTTCGTTTTTGTCTCTTAAGTAAAATTTGTTCAGTTGGTGTATTAAAATTTGGGTTTAATATTATTTTTGTATTTTTTGGTGTTATCGGACTGCATGATGGAGCTGATACTGAAGATGACCCTGCTAGAGATGATTCTGCACCAGATAGTTGATAGCATTCGCTTGAGCTTCCGCGGAATGGTTCTAAAAGTGGATGGGTTACTATTTTATTATAATAAACTGAATAAAAATATAGTTTATATGTAATAGAAATTACCGAGATCTTCCAAACTGTTGTCACTTTCACTACAATCCATATTGTACGATATTTCATTTGATATGCTAGGTGACATTCCAGATGATTTTAAATTGGATGAAGAAATATGTTCCAATACACTTTCTATTAAAATACTTTAATATAATTATTCACATTACTTTGCTAAGTTTTTTTTTTTAATTACTTACCAATGTTTCTCTTATTATTGTGTTGGGGTTGTATTTTTTTCGGTTCTTCTTTTTCTAAGAGAAACCCGGTTAATTTTATCTTTTAATGTTTAATATAAATGAATAATACCGTTCAATTTGTTTATGACCAATTGCAGAATTTTTCTTGCGCTAGAACTCATTATATTTAGAAAAAAACACAATTATGTGCACCTGTTCTGTTCACAACTTTATCCAAACTAAACAATGTTATGTACACTTACACGACGATAGTGATATTTTGAATTATGGGAAAAAGCTATTAAGTGCACTTAAAGTGCACATGTAAAAAAATGTACTAAACTGTATTACGTCCATGCTAAGTATACATAAAAAACGCGAAAAAGTAAATAGTAAAAGAAAAAAATAATATTTCCAAACTAAATCATGCTAAAAGTACTTAAAATATTTAAATAGGGAGGCTTTTGAAACTTGATAAATTATGCTAAGTACATTTTGCTTATAACTTATAATTTTACAGAATCGAAGATAAGAAACGATAAACTCAGAAATTCTATTCCCAGCAAAACATGTCATGTCGACTTAGCATGATTTGGAATGGGACCGTCGATATATAAAAAATAATTTTCTTATAAGATTTTTATTATAATTTGTCAATGTTAAAAAAAATTGTATTTTACTATAAATTGTTAATGTATGAATTTCTATTTTAATAGTGAACCTTTTTGTTTATGTAAATTGTATTACAGGATGTTAATTTCCCAACAGGCTATAGGTTCAAATCTGCGAAACTGCAAATTATTTTTTATTTATTTTTATTTTTTAATAAATGAACGTGATTGCATTCTATTTATTAATTTTTTTGAGAGTGGAATATTAAGAATATTTTTCATAGTCATTAAACCAGCAGAACGGATCAGTACTGATTTCGAGGCCGCTACGCCATCTCATCAGCGTTCTTTGTTCAATTTTTCCACTTTTGCAAGTGGTGCTAGTTAGTAGGAATATCAACTATTTAACCAATATTTTAACGAAAATTGAATATGAGAAGTTATCACATTCATATTATTAAGTTATTACATTTTTGGTTAGTACGAAATTCCCCAACCCTGACAATTAATATTCCCAATATTCCATGTATTTCTTTCGCTTTTTCCAGAGCCATCGGCTGCTGATAACTAAAGCTTCTTTGTTATTTATGTTCAAGTAATTGAATTTAGTTTTCAATTTACAATGAACATGTAAACAAGTGCGCGTGCCCTCGCAACGTTTTAAATTAATGTATGAATTTCTATTTTAATAGTGAACCTTTTTGTTTATGTAAATTGTATTACAGGATGTTAATTTCCCAACAGGCTATAGGTTCAAATCTGCGAAACTGCAAATTATTTTTTATTTATTTTTATTTTTTAATAAATGAACGTGATTGCATTCTATTTATTAATTTTTTTGAGAGTGGAATATTAAGAATATTTTTCATAGTCATTAAACCAGCAGAACGGATTCATACATTAATTTAAAACGTTGCGAGGGCACGCGCACTTGTTTACATGTTCATTGTAAATTGAAAACTAAATTCAATTACTTGAACATAAAATAACAAAGAAGCTTTAGTTATCAGCAGCCGATGGCTCTGGAAAAAGCGAAAGAAATACATGGAATATTGGGAATATTAATTGTCAGGGTTGGGGAATTTCGTACTAACCAAAAATGTAATAACTTAATAATATGAATGTGATAACTTCTCATATTCAATTTTCGTTAAAATATTGGTTAAATAGTTGATATTCCTACTAACTAGCACCACTTGCAAAAGTGGAAAAATTGAACAAAGAACGCTGATGAGATGGCGTAGCGGCCTCGAAATCAGCACTGATCCGTTCTGCTGGTTTAATGACTATGAAAAATATTCTTAGTATTCCACTCTCCAAAAAATTAATAAATAGAATGCAATCACGTTCATTTATTAAAAAATAAAAATAAATAAAAAATAATTTGCAGTTTCGCAGATTTGAACCTATAGCCTGTTGGGAAATTAACATCCTGTAATACAATTTACATAAATTGTTAATGTTGAAAAAATTATTTATGTTATTGTATTTGAAAAACAAATATTTTGAATAATTTTTCATGCCATATTTCAAAACCATTTTTCTATAAAAATTTTAATAATTTTTATTTCCTGAAGATGTTAACAAGCTGTTAACGAAATATCGAATAAAAATTATAAGAAATAATATATTATAAAAAACGACCACAAGCTTGATAAATATTACAATAAACTGATAAGGTCAATAAAAATAAATCAACATTATATATATATATATATATATATATATATATATATATATATATATATATATATGTTGATTTATTTTTATTGACCTTATCAGTTTATCAGTAAATCTCAAGCTGAATACGAGTTCATGCTTAAAATACTCGGTGATAAATATGAGTATTTTACGTATTCTTCCAAAAATGAAGAACCGTACAAAGCTTTACTATTTGGTCTTGACAGACAAGATCCAAAAAATGTGATTAAAACCTTGACCGATATGGGACCAAAATGTTTGGATGTAAAAATCTTTACCAAAAATTCTGCGCACAATTCGGAGTATATTATGTATGTAGTATATTTCCAAAGGCAAACAATAACTCTGAAAGAACTACGTCAGAATTATTCTGTACTGAATTTCCTTAAAGTAAGATGGGAACATCAAAAATTAAACAAATCAAAAATCACCCAATGTTATAATTGCTAAATGTTCGGGCATGGATCTAGTCGTTGCTAGGTTAAAACTTTCTGTGACAATTGCGCTGGATCGCACAAGACCTCGGAATGTAAAGATACTACAATCAGATGTGCCAACTGTAATGGAACACACAAATCTACATTTGACCAATGTCCTAGGTCAATTACTTAAGTATGAGACAACGTTCTCAGCCAGTTCAACAACGTCAATTTCGCAACAAGTACGTTAATCAGTCAAACAACAACTACAATAATAATTACCCAAATACTCTACACCAAAGCGCAAACACGCCGTCTAATATCTGGATATCCCAAAGCAATGGAAGCAACAATAGTAACCAAAGCAACAACAATAATGATCTCTTCACTCATCAGGAAATGAAGAATATAACATTAGAATTAATTACTAAGCTTAAGAATTGTAAGTCAAAGATTGAGCAATTTGAAGTTATTACCAATCTAGCTATTAAATTTTTATCATAATGAATAACAATGGCATCTGTATAATAACTTGGAACGCAAGAGGTTTTAGGAACAAAAGTTTAGAATTATTTAATTCTTAATTTCTCGTAACGTACAAATCTGCTTATTAACAGAAACAGGGCTAAGACCGAATATATCTATAAGTCATAACCAATTTAAGATATACAGAAATGACAGAGTGAATTCGAGAGGTGGTGGGGTGGCGATTATAGTGAGAAAAGATGTTCCCCACCAATTACTTCCAATTGTAAACACTGACGTGGTTGAAAATATCGGTATTAAAATTTTTACTACTTCAAATAGTGTACATGTTTATTCATGCTACTTTCCTGGTGGATTAATGGGCAATAATGGTGTTAGAAAAAGAAAATTTGCGTCCGATATTTTTAAACTTAGTAGAGACGATAGGTATTTATTAGGCGGTGATTTTAACTGCAGACACCAGTTATAGGGATGCTTAAGAGCCAATGGATGGGGAAACATCTTGTACGACAGACTAGATTCTTATGACATTGATATAGTATATCCAGATGACTTAACATACTTACCTGCAAGTGCAAATAGGCAAGGTTCTACGTTAGATCTATTTTTAACTAATGTGTCTGGTTTATTGTCTAACGCCGAAGTTATAAACGATCTAAGCTCGGATCACCTTCCAGTCAAAATCATGTTAAATAGCTGTTATAACACTACTACAATTCTTAAATATGATTTTGTACATGCTAATTGGAAACGTTTCGCTAGGCTTCTAAACAGAACTCTGATTTTACCTAATTTAAGTGACATTGGAACTAATGAACATATCGATAATCTGTTAGTAGATTTCAAGCATGCTATTAATTATGCAGTAGATTTCAGCGTACCAAAAAAACGATGTTCACAAAGGAACAAACCATTACCACAATCCATAAAGAATTTGATACGGAGAAGAAACGGTGTCAGGAGGAACTGGCAAAGATTTAGGAATTTAAATGACAAATACGATATGAATTTACTAAATCAAAAGATCAGAGATGAAATAACTAAACATAAGAACGAATCATGGGACTACTTACTTTCAACGCTTGAAAGGGGCTCTCCCCCATTTTGGAACTTGACCAAAATCTTGAGGAAGAAGTCAAAAGGTATTCCAATCTTAAAGCAAAATAATAATATATATACTACTGTTCAAGAAAAAACTGAAATTTTGGCTCAAACATTTTCATTGAATCATTCGATTTCTACCAATCCTGGTGATATAGATACGAATTCCCAGGTCCATGATGCTCTTGAATCGTTAGGAAATTCCAATCCAGTTCATACAAATGAATTTCTAACCAACGTTTCAGAAGTCTCTGCAATAGTTAAGTCTCTAAAGAGCAAAAAATCCCCTGGAATCGATGGTATTAATAATATTTGTTTAAAGAAGATTTCCAGTAAGGCTCTTAAATTCTTAACTATTATGATCAATGGTTGTTTAAAGCTCTGTTATTTTCCTGCCGAGTTTAAGAAATCCAAGGTTATTCCTATAAGAAAACCAAAGAAACCTCCTGTCCTTCTTCGTACCGACCTATAAGCCTGCTATCCTCAATTAGTAAAATTTTAGAAAAAATTATAAAGGAGAAGTTAGTGAACTTTCTGGAGGATAATAATATAATTCCTCCTCAGCAATTCGGCTTTCGCCGTGAGCACAATACTGCCCATCCACTGATTAGAATAAGAAACTTAGTCATGGAGAATTTTAATGATAAAAAATCAACTGGTATGATATTACTAGATGTCAAAGCGGCATTTGACTCTGTATGGCATGACGGCATGATTTTTAAGATGATAAACTTGGGATTTCCCATGCAGCTTATAAAGATGGTACAAAGTTTTCTTAAATCACGTTCCTTTAAAGTCTATATTGAGTCGACTTCTTCTAATTCGTATTCTATTGCTGCAGGTTGTCCGCAAGGCTCTTGTTTGTCTCCAATTCTTTATAATTTGTACGTTTCGGATTTTCCGCAAATAGATTACTGCACTGTGTCGGTCTTTACAGACGACACAGCGGTGCTCAGCTCCGAAATACTTTCGATTGATGTACTAGCTAACCTGCAGAGAGCTCTAAGAGAATTACAAGATTACTTTAACAAGTGGAAAATAAAATTAAATTCTGACAAAACACAGGCCATATATTTTTCTAGGAAGCGTAAAGCAAGTTTTTTACCTCAAAGCAACATTATGTTTAACAATTTCACTATCCAGTGGGAAGAGAAAGTTAAACATCTTGGAGTGATACTGGACTCCAAAATGAAATTCAAAGATCATATCCATTATATAATCAACAAAATATATGTACTCACACGCATGCTATACCCGTTTATAAATAGAAATTCTGCTTTAAGCATTGTCAATAAAATGTTAATACTAAAAACAATATTCCACGCCGTTATTTTCTACGCAGCTCCTGTTTGGGGTCGACCAGTGCTAACTGTCACTTGAATAAGTTACAAATATCCCAGAATAAACTATTAAAACTAATTTTTAACCTTCCTTGGTTCTATTCGACAGCTCGGCTCCATTCTCTAGCAAATATAGAATTAGTTAAAGATAGACTAGCTAGACTAAATGAAAACTTTAATATCAGATGCCAAAACTCTTCCTATAATCATATCAATGAGTTAGCTCATCATACGTAGTCGTGATTTAGAATTAGATGTTTAAAAAAAAAATGAAAAAAAAAATAATAATATAATTAAAATAAAAAGGTTTAAATAGGTTTTTGCTAAATTTTTACCTCCAATATAATTTTATCAATATATATATATATATATATATATATATATATATATATATATATATATATATATATATATATATATATATATAATTACTAACCGAATTTATTATAACTAAGTAGAAAAAGATATATATATATATATATATATATATATATGTATAAAAAATAACAACCCATCTCAATGTTGGAATGGCCTTATGTATGGTTACGGAGGAGAGCACTGTAATCGCCTCCTAGCATATATGATATGTGACAACCAGCACCATACCAAAGATTGCCTACATCAGAATCAAGATAAAATGCCAGCAGTATTTTCTTGTTTTAATTGTAAAAAGCATGGTAAATAACGAACAGGTCGCTCTGCAAATGACATTAATTGCCCTTTTCGTTCACTTTATTTAGAGACAAGAGCTAAATCAATACGTAAAAGTACACGAAATTACAACAACAGTAAACAAATTCCACCACAATACTTCAATAATGATATCCACATCAACAATAACAGCAACAAAAGCCAACGACAATAATCATAATATTTTCACACATGCAAATTCCGTAAGAGGCAACAATGATCTCTTTAACATGGATGAAGCACTCCATTATCGAAGCCTTATGGCAAGACAGTCTGGCCAGAAAATATTGTCAACTTGATAAAAACTAGAAGAAAGTTTAAAAGAAGAAGTCAACGGACATCGATTTCATGCAAACTGGTATGAGAAATGCGTAACATTGCTGACTAATATTATCACCAAAGATACTTGTTTGCTGGGATCAAGTCGTGTTTTTTGTCGGCTCCAATAAACCACCTGTAAAGTTTGTGCTCAAAGTGTAAATACCTACATAAATCGTGTGAAGCAGCTTATAAGTAATAAGTTACGCAGTTGTTTTCCTGCATAAAAAAGTGATTTTATAAGTTAATTGAAATTTAATTTCTTTTATTATTTCACTGGAAGTTTTTTGTTTGTGCTCAAATTACTCAAAGCAAGACGAACTAAATAGATAATATCAAAGCAAATATCTACGGATTTTTCATTGTATCATAATACTGGCAATACTGTACGTCAGTTGAATTATCACATCTTATACACTGCAATAACCCTCGTTGTTAAGTGTAAACTGCATAACCATTTATCACTACCCAGTGAGCAGAAGTAATTCCATCGGATTATTAATAAAAACTCAAAATTATTTATACATTTGATTGTTTCATCGTTAATTTCCAAGATGGCATGCTTGAAAAAGGGATGTACTATAACGCGTTATAGGAAAGCAAGAAAAAAACAAATTCTGCTTGCGCAGCAAGCAAATATGTATACGAAAAAAAATGTTTGTTTCTCCCGCTCTCTTTAACATACAGCAGGTATGGATAACAAGTACTTTTAAATTTTATGGATAATTTGAATTGAAGCCCTTGTTGCTACTATTCGTATGTTCTGTATTTATAATTGTGTTTGTTGTATATAACACAATATTTTTATTTATTAGCATCTGACTGATGAAAATTGTATATATTTTGTAAACTCGTTTATAATAAATGTCTATTTCAAATAAATATATATTAGCTCATCCAGATCTATATGGCCTGGGTACTCTTTCGTTGTTGCGTACTTTGCTTAGAACTATTTTCATGGTAGAAAATCCTGTTTCACAATTATATGTGGTACCAAACATTGAATGTGATGATTTCTGTCTTCAGTTGTTTTGATAAAAAGAAAGTAATTCCAGAAACATTTCCACCTCTGTTAAAAGTAAGCAGAGGTTTTTCTCTGTGCCATACACAAGCGCAGCTGTGTTAATGTGGTAGTGCACATCACTGCTTTAAAAGGATCGGATGACAGAATGATAATCTGCTGGTTATGTCACGGTTCATACCATTTTATATATAATATAACGATATTTTAGCATTCACTGAAACCTGACTTAGTAGTAAAATTAATAATACCGATATTATGTATTCTAGATAAAATGGTTGAAGGAAATCGATAACAGACTACCGATTCGTATATTCACGGATAGTAGGAAAGTCATCGAGGCCCTGAGGAATCATGTGGTTCAATCTCGGTGTGTACTACAGTGCAAGGATGAGATTAACTCATACACGCAATGTGGGGGCATAGAGATAATATGGATTCCAGGATATCAGGGGATACCTGGAAATATTGAGGCAGATAGGCTACCAAAAATGGGAGCATTAATGGCGAACATCACACTAGATAGTCCGAAGCAATTACAGGTTTTTAAGAACGAACTAAAGCGATGGGCTATAGAATTGCACACTAGAGATTGGCAGCACTCTACCGTAGGTAGGGTGACTAGAATTCTATGGGGGGACCCAGATGGTAGTAGGACAAAGGAGGTCCTAATATTGAGTAGGCCAACACTACGGAGGTTGGTTTATTTAATAACAGGACATAAGGACTCACCTGGCACGAATGGGTATCGTTGGCGATATAACATGCAGGGCCTGCCAGGAAGAGGACGAGACACAAGAGCACTTGTTGTGCTACTGTCCAGCTTTTAGCCAAGTCAGAAGACAAACATTTAATCAGGAGATTATACAGGAGATGGAATTCCTTAGGGGCTCTAATTGGAAAGACTTAAGGAAGTACATTGAAGAAAGTAGGTTGTTGACGTAATCAAACTCAGAGGTTTCCATAGTATCGGTGGAGGCTCCCTACAGTGGAATGGGAACTCCTTATTATAGAGCGCACAACAGGCCTATGAGACCTAAGTGTAATCCATGACGGATTGGTATGCTTATGCCCCTCTTTTTCAACCTAACCTAACCTATGTATTCTAGATACCAAATTTTCAGTATTCTAGATACCAAATTTTGGAAAATTAACCGAAGCTTAAGAGGTAAGCAAAGGAGTAAAATACCGTATATCATAGAAGGAAATAGAAAAATTAACACGGATAAAGAAAAGGCAGAACTATTGTCGAACACTTTTTACGCATCTAACACTCTTACAACTAAATACATACAAACACTCTATCGATAAAACTGTTATCTCTAAGGTAAATACATTGAAATTCGCTTGTGCCTATTCTGAAAATATAACTTTAATATCGAATAGTGAGTTGAATTCCTTAATATCTACTCTCAAATCATCCAAATCTCTTGGATTAGATGATGTTTCCAACATTTTAATAAAAAATTTACCTCCTAAGGCAGTAAATTTATTTATTATTTTATTTTAACAGCTGCTTAAAAATGAACTACTTCCCGAAACATTTCAAAAAGACCAAAATAATTGCTATTTCTAAGCCAAATAAGCCTAAGTACAGTCCACATCTGATTTCTGTCCTCCATCATATATGAAAATCGCTTACTACACTGATGATACATCTCTCATCACGTCTAGTAAACTAAAGCACTGTTGAAAAAAATGGAAAAAGGATTTTCTCTATGTAACAAATACTTTTATAAATGGAAAATAAAAATAAACCCTATATAAACCCTATTAAGACTTAGCTTTAAGAATAAAAACTTATTACTTAAAAGCGTAATAAGACCAACTTTGACTTATGCAAGTCCTATTTGGTATAATGCAGCAAAAACTTATTTGAAAAAACTACAAATTATCCAAAATAAATGTCTTAAAGTAATAAACAAAAAAATTTGGAGATATTCAACTCAACTTCTCCACCATGAAACTGGATATGAGCTAATTATTGATTTCATAAAAAAAACTTAACAAATATCGCGAATCTATTTTAAATTTTGCTTATCAAATGATAAGAGAATGCATACAATTGGTCTAATTGCTGCATAAATTTATATGCTAAGTATAAGATGTTAATAAAGATGAATTTATGAAATGAATGAAAAAAATTTTTATATTCCAATAATAATCGCAGAAACAGAACGTTTTAATCATGATTCATATTTCCTTACATTATTGCATGTACTTGTGTATATATTTAGAGAAGAACATTCCGTTTGTAACGCATCGAAATATCCATCTCAGACCCCATAAAGTATATATATTCTTGATCAGTGATGAAATCTAAGACGAACTGAGCATGTCCGTCCGTCCGTCCGCCCGTCTGTGGAAATCACGATTCAGTCCAAACGAAAAGAGCTAGACTCTTGAAATTTGGCATAAATATATTTTAAAACTTAGAGCAGGTTAAGTTCGAAGATGGGCTAAATCGGGCAAGAGGAAAAAAAGTTCCCCTAAGAAGAAATAAACCAACCCAGAAAAAACAACATAATTTTTAAAATTTTTTGGTTATTTTGTTAAGCAAATGATATATTTTTATGTCAAATACGGTCCAACGCCTTAAACTTGGAGCCATTAAATAAAATAAACATATTTTTTGACCCCGCCCACTTCAGTGGGCGTTATTATAGGCAAAAATAGTATAAAAATTTAACAAATTGTTTTACTTAAGCCTACATTCCTTAAAAATAACACTTTTAAGCTTTAATGACGAAGCTGAGACGAAACCTGGTACTACTCTGCCCTACCCCCTCCATCCCCTTCGCCCCCTAAATGACCCTACCAAAAAAAAATTTTTTTTTTAAATTTTGTATATAATCATCCCAAGCATTTATCTTTAGAGTTTTATGACTGCCGATTTCTGCCCTACCCCCCCCCCTCTTCCTTCCCCCCAAAATGACCCTACCAAAAAAAAAATGTTTTTTTAAATTTTGTATATAATCATCCCAAGCATTTATCTTAAGAGTTTTATGACTGCCGATTTCTGCCCTACCCCCTCCTCCCCTTTTGCCCGCTAAATGACCCTATTAAAAAAAAGAAATTTTAATTTTGTATATAATTATCCCAAGCATTTATTTTTAGAGTTTAATGACAAAGGTGAAATGTTTCCCCCACAGCCCTTCTCAGAGCGACCCCGCCAAAATACAGTTTTTATAGCCTCCAAAGAGAATTGTGATGAAGTCTAAGACGGTCTAGCAATGCCCATACGTTCGTCTGTGGAAAACATGATATTGCATATTTTTGAACCCCGCCCCCTTTAGTGGGCGTTGACGTACGATATTATATAAAGGAACTCTGTCCCACCAAGTTAAACATTTCCAATTCACTTACTAAATATTTGGAGGGTATTTAAGATTCGACCCGGTCGAATATAACGTTTTTACTTGTTTTATTTACCCTTTCATTGATTGTCATGGTAATCAGGTTATTATGAATTTGCAATTTATCTGCTGGTATTGTTATTGGTACCGAAATGTGTTAAAAACACACATCAAGAAACATAGCATTTGTAATAAACGGTTTTTCAGGGAACATTTAACAATATTTTTTAACCATTAAATGACAAAGTAGACATACATATGTATGTATGAGTTATATTATAGATACATATGCATAACTGTATCGGGAAATTTCACTCGACCACCTGCAAAAGGTGTAATATGTATATTTTTTATTGAGGTTAAAACAATAAGACAAAATAGATTCTACTGTATATAGAGATCAATAATCAAGCAGGTAGTCTTAAAGGGATGTATGTACATATATATGCATGTATGTACATACATATGTATGACTTTAGCGTTGTTTATTGTATTGTGATGACTTCCATCAAAATCATATATATAAAAAAATGTCAATTAACTTGTATGCATAACAATAAAACTCCAAAAAATATGGTCTTTTACATAATTATCTAATTGATGAAAGGGTAGAGTACAATAAAACAATGTTGTTTTGATAAACTCGATCATCTACATATAAACATACATACGTACGTATGTGCATATTTACAACTTAAATGCATTAATAGCTAGTCATTTAATCATTAAAAAACCCAAAAATTTCTCTACAAAAGGTTATTACAAATGCTATTTAATGATAAATTTTTTACGGGTTTCGTTACCTGCTAACAATACAAACTGGCAAAGGCCATAAATTACAAATTGATCATTACCCAATTACGAAAAAAATCAATGAAAGGGTAAATACATTTACATAAATACTGATTCACACGTCTCTTTATATGATTTTAAAATACTTGTTGTACCATATGAAGTGGTACATAGTTTCTAAGGTACTTCATTTTTAGCGTTCATATTTTTTGAGTACATATTTGGCTGTGGCTACTACATGAATATATTCGACAAAGAACATATTTCAGTTCTCTTCACTACTTTAGTGCTGAGAGAAATAAGAAGTATGTGCACGTGTAGCTTATTCGATGCAGACCTCTAATATATACTATATATATACACATACATACATATATATATATATATATATATATATATATATATATATAAATAGTAAAAATAAATTATATTTTACGTACACTGTTTAATAGTCCTTCCAACCAGGATGTTCCCGTGTCGTGTGCTGTGTTGACTACATCGATTATTTGATTGATTTTTCGTAGGACACCATACTGAAAAGATAAATTGTATTTTATTGCACCATAATTAATATCGGTATAGTGATAGTATATTATTCGTATAGTAATATTGAATCATAATTAGTATTGTTTGAAATATATTTTTGTGTTGTGTTAATTCTAAGTACAAAAACAACACACAAGCACGAAACGATATGTAAATCACGCAGGCGATTTTATGATGTTCTGTACATAACATGATTTTACGATTTTCGGCGTGGTTTTCATTTTTTGAAAACACAAAAAAAGCAGTTGATTTTTTAAATTTGCGCTTTGTTTGTTTATTTAATTATACTCAAAAACTAATACAAGAATTGAAAATAACCGGCAGTAACTGGTCTAAGAAAGCAACACTTAAAAATTGAGCGTGTTAAAAAAATTTAATTAAGTGACTTATGAAATCCTATGGATACAAGTGAGACCTTGTAAATAAGCACAATTTAATTATGTACATATATAAAAGTTCACCACGACCACGCTGGTTTTAAAGCCAAATTCTTACACAAAATTCGTCCTATGTGGAATTTGGATCTGCTTCAACACTGGCTCACGGCTGCGATGTTTTTAGTTAAACGATCCGATCGAACACGCGCTGGTGTTGACACATTTTATATCATGGCTATCGACTCGAAATTAAACGACCAAATTCTAATGTTGTCCGAAAATATCCCGAATTTTACGAAATGTAATTTTTGCTTAACTTTAATAGAACCACCATTTTCATAGTGGATTTTAATTATTTTAATGCGATTTTCGAGCGAAATTGAATTCATTTCTAATGCATTTACTAGGAATACGTAAAAAAACTATATGTCAAAGCTATTATGTTGTTGATGTAGCCACAATTTAAAAACAAAGTTCTTGTTGAAAACCTCTTTAGAATTGCTTGCAGCTTCATCTCGTTTCACTGGCTTGACAGAAGAGCTCTCCAAACGGTATTCGGAGATCCAACATCAAAGTTACCACAAAGCAGCTTTTTTTCAATCAGTAGCCGTGCTTACATTGCTAGCAATCAGATCTTATGAAGCGCTTATATTCAACGATGTGAATATTAGTATGAGATGGACAACTTTGTGTAAGACCTTGTGTCCGGCATGGATTTCATTAGAAAATATACAATAGAAGGAATAGTATAGGACGAAAACAAATTTTTATTAAACATGTAGTGTTCTTAGAATTATGTAAACATTTATATTTTTGCTTGCATAAAACCCAATTTAATTTTAAAAGTACCTAGAAAAAATAAGCAAATGATTTCGAATCGGTAAACGGGTTTGAAATCACACGATTTGTATATTTTTTTTGTTCGCAGAACACCTTTTGCGGATTTGAAATACATTAGGCCAGTTCGGCCCATTGAAATCATCTATCTATAAGGTTTCTACACCAAAAGGAAGATGGTGAAAAACAAAAAAAAACCTTACATATCGCAGCTAACTCACTTGACTCTAATTATTTTTTTCGAACTGTGAAGTAACATACCAGGTCTAGATTCTAAGCCGACGATATATTCCATGACCATTATCTCTGCTAACCGAACTCCTTTTTAAAGCCAATTTCAGCATTCGGGGAAATTGTCTTGCATTATTGTATTTTGTTGGTGTTGAGTAGAATTATTTTGCAAATGCAATGTCGCAAAACCATTTGCACAAGACTGTAAATAGGGCTTATATTTTCTTAACTACTACAATAAAGTAGTCACCAAAACTGACCACATTGGGTTTTGATTTCCACCCCTACAAATTGTAAAGACTCTGGAGGCCGCAGAGCTCTACTCCAGCTTCTAAGTGAAAATTTATCGTCACAATGTTAACACGCCTATGTTTAAAAACACGCTAATTGTCCATCATTGCCTTTATATAGCGAACAATAATATCTTCTGGTAACTTCGCGAAACATGTGGTCATTGTTGTTGTACCTATATACAATATACGTATACGTATACAATATACTTATATCTATGTGTATACATATTGTTACAAAGTTTAAAAATAGATTCAAATATAACGACAATGTGGCTATATGTACTTGGCAGCACTGGCATCTCAAGCTGTCAAAATATTACAACCCTGGTCAAAACAATGCAGATAATATTATTATATTAATATTAACGGAAATGGAATATTCCGGATACATCGTCGAGAATATACAAGATCATTCGAAGCTGTGCAATAATAAGTGTAAATAACAACAACGAAAAAAAACCTAGCAACATCAATGCTAAGAGATGATGTGGTTATTCTTAATGATCTTGTACGCAAGTATTCGCTGCTAATAAATGCCAAACATGTACACAAATATACACAGCGACATAAACACAAAGCACAAGAAGAAACAAAACTACACAACACACAGAACTTTCATACATGCAACCATACATAGTTACAATAAACAAAACACACAAGACAGCATTGTTATATATACAAACGCACGTACATATATAGCTACATGTTAAGCTGGAGGTACATAACACGCGTTTCACGCGTCGCGCGTTCTATGCGTTTCATACTTCAGACGCGTTTTTCAAGTCAAGTTACATGCAAAGCTTTTTATGCGTCAATGTTTATGTTTTGATCAGCTGTAGTGTAATATTCACAAAAGTTATTTTTGCTAAAATGTTAAGTAATATTGAAAATTTTAAAGAATTTGTGGAATTAGTTGAATTTGTAAATATAATATATTGTGCAAAAAGAGCATTCGCAAAGCTTAAAAATAAACGGAGAAGTTATTGGGTGCGTCCCTTGTTTTTGGAACGGGACCTGAGTGGTTTTTTTGCGGCAACTTTCGAAAAATTAAAGAGAGATCATGAGCAGTTTCATATAGCAACGAGAATGTCTCCAGACATCTTCGACTACTTATTAGCCGTTGTAAAAGAAAACCTTGAGAAGAACTCAGCGAGAGCTATTTCACCAGATTGCCGGCTCTTCTTGACTTTGATGTAAATATAAAACTGTGTTCGGAAAATAATGAATAAAGTCATAACTTTCTTCCAACAGCTATTTAGCGCACGGTACAAGTAGACAATACCTCTCACTAACTTTTAAAATGTCAGTGTAAGACGGATCGTTTTGGAGACATGCGATATTATATGGACACAGTTGAGTGGAATTTACTTGTCGTTTCCAAACACCTATGAATGGGAACGAATAGCAGAAGATTTCAAAAATATGTGGAATTTGCCGAATTGTGTCGGATCCATCGACGGAAAGCACATCGCCATTACCTGTCCACCTCATTCGGGCTCAAACTTCTATAATTATAAAGGTTAGTTTTAAGAAATATGATACTTGTTAATTTTTAGCTATGAATATTATCATTTTAGGAACATATAGTATTGTACTGCTGGGCGTGTGTGACGCAAATTATACGTTTACTGCGGTCGATATAGGAGCTTATGGTTCGCAAAGCGATGGTGGTGTACTGAGCCATTCACAATTTGGAAGACTCTTACAATCAAAACACCTTAATTTTCCACCGGACACTACATTGCCGAATAGCGACGTAAAGTTTCCGTATTATTTAGTTGGTGATGCTGCTTTTCCTCTTAAGCCATACATTATGAGGCCATACCCTGGACTTTTATTAAGTGAAGAGAAGGAAAACTTTAATAAGAGATTATCCAGAGCACGCAGAACCATAGAGAATGCTTTCGGTATTCTGACAGCACGATGGAGAATTCTGCGTGGAACTCTAAAGATGACACCGGCCGCAGCTGAAAAAGTTGTTTGTGCATCAGTTCTTCTTCACAACTACTTAAAAATGCACGATGGAACTTATTGCCCACCAGAATTTGTAGACCGAGAGGTAGACGGCATTGTTACAGAAGGATTATGGAGGCAAGAAACAAAACCATTGTCAAAAGGTCCTTAATTTTCCTCCAACAACGCCTCCAAGGATGGATTTAAACAAAGGGACGTTTTACGTGATTACCTTTCCATAAATAAAATATAACACACATATTTTATAGTATTTGAAATACAGGCATATAGACATACTTGACCACATAACTAACAAAAAGCACTAATTTGTTTTAATATTTTATATTAAATTCAGTCTTTTTATTTATTAAAATATGTACATATACAGTTTTCAAAAAAATAAAATATGTACATTAAAACTTAAATTTTCCTTATTAATAAAATTAAAAACAAAAAATTCGCAAAAAAGTACTATGTACAAAAAAAAACTTAAGATTTTTTTGATTTCTCTACTTCATCACGCAAGTAGTTAAGAATATACATTTTGGCATTCATTACAGAATCACTTGGTAAATCATCCAATAATTCCCGCACCATACTAAAAAATGCATCATGTGTGTCTTTTGCAGGTGTTGAAGATCCAAACAGCGATTCTGCAATTTTTGTCATATTTTTTAAAAAGCCTTTGAAAGATTCACTATCTTCATCTTGCCTAGCTTTCTTTCGAGTACTACCTCGAACTTCTGCCGGAAGGACGCTGGAGTCGCTATTTGAAGAAGGTGTGCTAATGGATGGTAAGTCTTCACAGTACTCCACCGCAAACGACTGTGTCTGTATATAAACATATTTAAAGTTAGTAAGTAAATAAATTATTACTTATATTGTTAACTAAAATGCCAAATAACTTGACTTTCCAGAAGAACAAAAACTAAATTGTTATATTGCATTTTGTCGATATGTATTTTAATACTTACATCATCCAGACTTTCAAAATCTTCGTACTGCTCATCCACTAAGATCATATCGTTCTCATCCGAATTCGATGATAAGCTTGTAACCGTCCTGCAACATATTAGTAACTACATAAATTATACTTAATAATTTTATGTATGTAATCTCACCTTCGTGGTTTTATATGCTCAGCCAGAAAGCTCATTTGATCTGAGTATTTCCAATGAACATCTATTTCTGCTGCACTACCAGAAGCACGACGGCCGTCTGCAACTACCTTTACGTATTTATCACGCAGTGACTTCCAACGGGATTGACAGAAATTTTCTATAAGAATAAGCAATAGATGATATATAAACAGATTGGCCACAAAAATTTCATTACATGTGTACATACCAGGTACATTTACTTGTTTGCTTATAGCATTCCAAGCAGCTGCATGTTTCAATTTATTTCTATACAATAGCAATTTTTTGTTGTATAGAAATTCGTAATTTTTGACTGCATTAATTAATTTCTCATCCATTGCACTATTATTATCTGTGTTTAACCTACCTTGTTTAATATATTGCAAAATTAATAAAAATAACAGAGATGGTACTTATTTCGTAAAATAAATCGATAAATTAAATGAATATTTGTTTCAAGAAACAGTTGTGATAAAATAACTATTTCTATGCACTTCACTCTTGAAAATATTAGTAATCTTTATTGCGACAGTGTTTTCTTATTAAAAACGTTTTATTATAATAAAAATTAAAAAATTATAATCCACGGCAGAAACATATTAATCGATAACATTGAAAATGTAATATAATTTGTAATCCCTGGCTATCAAAAACAGCTGACATTTTTTCAAGACGCGTGCGGCGCGTACAAAAGTAGAAAGTAGATCTACTTTACGCGTCAAGCGTTCTACGCGTTTTGCCATGTAACTTGTTACATACAATTACACTAGTTCTACTTTTTTGACAGACGCTTATAACGCGAGTTAAGGTCAGACTTAACGTTTGCCTCCTTTGTTCATTAATCTAAACACACACACGCACATTTACATACCTACCAAGCATGGTTAATCATGTTCCTTTGTCCCTTGTTTAGGTAAATCTTGTTACAGATAAGAATATCTAAAACATGACGAATCATGCTAACATAAATATAGTTTAAGATAAGAAATTAAGTAAAAACATGTTTTATTATGTTTAAGAACTAACAAAGAAATGTATCAACAAAGAAATGTATCAACAAAGAAATGTATCAACAAAGAAATGATAGTTAGGTAAAAAACAAGTAATCATGTTATCAATAAAAGAAAACTAGAATTGTAATCTTAAACTAAATTTAGTATTTAAGAAAGTAAAAAGTAATTTGTCAGTCAGTTATGAAATAATATTGAATAATACATAGTGCTTAAGTTTCTAACTCCTAAGGAAAATAAAAAATTATACGCGTACGCGTAGAAAAATATATTTTTTTCCTTTAGTAAAAACACTAAACTTTAATTGGCGATCCTGCCAGGAGAATAATTAAATTTATTCTTCTAAGAGCGGACCAGCGTAATCCTTGTCGCAGCAAGGACGTGAACTTTTTGTGACAGTGAAAAATTCTTCATAGGAAGAATAAGTGTAAAATTTTATAAAAAATAAATTGAAAATTAGTTATAAAAACAAAAGTAATTTTATATAAATGAGTTTTACAAAAAAACAAAAAAAAGAGGACATCTATGATAAAAATCGCATAATAGAAGACGATATTTTAACAAAAATGGAACCGAACACAAGCAAGGATGCCCAAATAGGAATACTCACTGCCAGGCTCAGCGAAATGGAAAAAATTTGTCAGAGTTTGATGGAGAAGATGAATAGCTTACAAATTAATCCAACTTTAGCTTCAGCCCCAATAATACAGTTAAAAGACGTAGCTACCAACTACAGAACTGCATCAGACATATCATTAGAAGTTTTTAAGGCACTCCCAACGTTCGATGGCAAACAAGCTGAATACAGAGCATGGAGGGAAGATGCGTCTCGCCTAATGAACGATATCAAGGCATTTGAAGGACAAAGCCGTTATTCGGAAGCCTTGTCCATAATTAAAACAAAAATTAGAGGAAGAGCGTCAGATGTGTTAACAAATAACAACACACCGTTCAATTTCGAAGCTATAAAAAACAGACTGGACTATACATATGCGGATATGCGTCCACTGTATGTGCTACAAGAAGAATTAAGAAGAATATCTCAAGGTAGATTGTCCCTTACGGAATACCATGATAAAATTAACCAAGCATTGAACCTTATTACATCAAAAATTTTAATGTCTGGCGAGCAACCAACCGTCACAGATGCTATGACGAGGAGTGCAAATGAAGAAGCTGTACGTGTATTCATCAGTGGCATTACAAACCCATTTATAAGATCCACACTCTATGCCAACACACTCAATGATCTAGAGCACGCCTACGCTGTAGCCAGAACAATCGAGCACGATAATCAACATCAAAATCTGCGATTATCATACGATGTCGAGAGACAGAATCAGCAAAGACAACATTACCCAACTCATCACAATTCCTACAATCGACGTCCGAATTATGACACTAGGAGATTCGCACCACAGCAACAGGGATACAATCAACCATACAATCAAAACCAACCGTCTAGGCCTACTCCAATGGAAACAGATTCCAGGCAAGTCGTGCAAGCACAGAGGAGAACTAACTTTCAACAAAATAATCAACACCATCCTTTCACAAACAACCAGCCATGGAAGAGGGAGCACAGCGGTAATTACCAAACAAATAAACACCAACGAATAAACCAGTCGCAACAACAAGATGACAACTCTAGTACGTATGCTGAACCGGATCAAATGGTAAATAATGTAAGAATAGATAATTTAAACTAAGAAGCGGGTTGCCCTACCTCACATTAAGTAGCGAAGTAACAAATAAGAAATACGATATTTTAATTGATACAGGAGCAACCCACAATTATATAAGAGTAAAGTGTGATTCGTCAGACAGGATTAAAATCAAACCAATTAAAATTAAAACCATAAATGGTTATTCATTTGCAAATACCAAAAGAGTGATTAAATTAATGAACAAAGAGATAACTTTCTTTGAACTTAAAGACATAGAATCTTTTGATATGATTTTAGGGATAGAAGGATTGAAAATATTAAATGCCGAAATAAGCCTTAGGGACATGACCTTAACCACCATAAGTAGTGATAGTCAACCCAAATTAAATTATATTATAGGAGATGAAAGGTACAAGGAAGAAATAGATAGAATGATAAAGGAAAATAATGGCATAGGACCATTACCCTTCACGACGACAATTGAAGCTACAATCAGAACAAAGAACGAAGAGCCAATATGGACAAAACAATACCCGTATCCTATAGCGGATAACGAGTTTGTTAACAAAGAAATAAGAAAGTTACTGAACGAAGGTATTATACAAAAAAGTAATAGCCCATACAACTCTCCAATATGGACAGTCCCTAAAAAGGGTATGGACGAGCAGGGAAGACCGAAGAAACGAATGGTTATAGACTTTCAAAAATTAAATGCCAATACAATTTCAGACAGGTACATTATCCCAGATGTAAACATGACAATCCAAAATCTAGGTAAGGCTAAGTATTTTACAACTTTAGATTTGGAATCAGGCTTCCACCAGATAAGAATCGCTGAAAAAGATAGGGAAAAAACAGCTTTCTGCGTTAATGGCGGGAAATATGAATTCGTTCGTATGCCATTTGGCTTAAAAAACGCACCTTCAATATTTCAGAGATGTGTGGACGACATACTTAGGGATTACATAGGAAAATTTGCGTACGTATACACAGATGATGTACTTATATACTCATCTTCTCCCGAAGATCATATGAAACATATTAAAATAATTGTGAACGCATTGAACAAGGCCACTCTAAAAATCTCCAATGAAAAATCTAAATTTTTCCAAACAGAAGTAGAATATTTAGGTCATGTAATAAAACATAATAGAATTGCAACGAATCCAGAAAAAGTGAAGGCAATAAACAATTATCCAGTTCCAAAAACTCTAAAAGACTTAAGAGGTTTTTTAGGAACGACAGGATATTATAGGAAATTTATTAAAGGATACGCTAGCATAGCAAAACCCTTGACAGTACATTTAAGGAGAGACAACGGTCAAATAGGAAAAAACAAGAGCAAAAATACGCATATAAAACTTGACGAGCAAGCACTGAAAGCCATAGACAACTTAAAAACTTGCTTAAGAGAACAAGTAGAACTTTTCCAACCAGACTATTCAAAACCATTTGAACTAACAACTGATGCATCCAACATAGCACTTGGAGCAGTTCTTAGTCAAAATAAAAAACCAATATTTTTCTTGTCACGAACCTTAAGTAAAACAGAAGAAAACTACAGTACTAATGAAAAAGAACTTTTAGCAATCGTTTGGTCGTTACAAAAATTAAGAAACTATATCTACGGTGTAGCTGACTTAACGATCTACACCGACCACCAGTCTTTGACATTTGCGATATCCGAAAAAAACCCAAATACAAAATTAATGAGATGGAAAAACATAATTGAAGACTTTGGAGCCAAATTGGTATACAAGCCAGGTCATTTAAATGTCGTAGCCGACGCCCTTTCAAGACAGCAAGTAAACTCATCAACAATCAGTACAGTTCACTCAGCTGCAAGTTCACCCACAGACGTTATTAAAACTGTATCGCAACCTTTTAATGCGTATGCTATTCAAATTGAACTCGTACCAAATAGAAAAATAAATGAAACTCGAACTCGAACAACATTTCCGAACAAAGTTAGGCATACAGTAAACTTTACAAGTGAACAAAATTTAATTACAGAATTGAAAAAGGTATTACAGCCAAATAAAATTACTGCAATACATACTACTAGAGAAAATATTTATGCATTTGGTCCAATAATAAAAAACACTTTTAATACTGCAAATTTCGTGTTCACACCAACAAAACTAATCGATGTTAGAGAAAAAGAAAAACAAATCGAAATAGTTAAAAGAACACATAACAGAGCACACAGAGGCTATAAAAACAACATTTATGAGATAGTTGAAACTTACTACTGGCCTGAAATGAAACAACAATGCAAGGCATTTAATAAAAAGTGTACACCTTGTCTTTATGGTAAATATGAAAGAAATCCTACAAGAGAACCACTTGGAGATTCTGATATACCAATAGAACCAGGAAAATACATACACATGGACATTTACTTTAATGATAAAAAAACATTTCTAGTCGCTATCGATAAATTCTCAAAATATATTACCCTCAGAGAAATTGATTCAAGAGAACGTATGTCTGAGAAAATGGAAGAAGTTATCACAAATAATTACCCGAACTGCACACGATTAATGACTGATAATGAAAGATGTCTAAATACGCCAGCAGTGGATATGATGTGTGAAAAATATGGAATAAGAAAAATAGAAACTCCAGTCTATAGATCGACTTCTAACGGACAAGTTGAACGCGCTCATAGTACAATCTCCGAGCTAGCGAGAATATTCAAAATTCAAAACGAAACCACAATAATAGAAGAAATTTATAAAACAATCAGAGAATTAAACAACACTTTACATACAGTTACAGGATTCAAACCAATTGACATCCTATTCAACAGAATTAAGTATGATAAGAAGCAAATCCACCAAAAATTAAAAGCAGCATCAAAAAAAGTACAAGAAAGACTGAATCAAGGTGCGAAACACCGAACATTTTCACCAAACGAGCAGATACTAGTAAAAATCAAAGGTGTACGGAAAAAGAAAGACGCTAGATATATTAAATACGTTGTAAAAGAAGACCGTGAGGACACTGTCTTAACTACAAGGGGAAAGATCGTGCATAAGGATAATATAAAGAATTATACCATTAATCATGATAATCATCTTCCTGACATTACTCGCAGTGGCCATACCAGAAATACAGGCGGAAACAGAAATTAAAAAACTAGATGAACAGAAATATGTTTCAACCCGGACTAATGACGTTTTTTTATTTGACGAATATTCATACCTCTTCCACGTCACAAACTTAACAAAAATAACTACAACATATCAGCAAATCTTTAACAAATATTCTTACCCCACCATCGAGGAACATATTTGGACAAAGAAAATTGAAATATTAGTAAATCAACTTAATGAACATAAACGACATACGAGATCCCTAAATTTTTTAGGATCAGCATTAAAATTCATTACGGGAAATCCAGATCATGACGATTTCATATTGATGGAAACAAAAATAAACGAATTAATAAATAATAATGAAAAACAACGTTTGGTTAACTCAAGGTTTGAAAAATTAATTGATGCATTACAAGGCCAGACTCTCGAAAGCCACCTCATCTTAGAACAAGTACATGACCAACTCTTATTACTTGTCAGAACAATTAATGCTGCAAAAAATAACGAATATTTAACCGAATCGTTAAACTTAGACGACGTAAAGGAAATAATAGATCATGAATTAATCTCAGTACCCATAATAAACATTCTAGAATACGCAGATATACATATAGCCAGGACAGGAGACTTATTTATAACTATCTATAAATATCCTATATTGAATAAGGACTGTAAACTTTTTAAAATCACTCCCATAAGCTTTAGGCACGGAAAAATTCAAACGGATGATCAAATTTCCCAATGCAATAAAGATTATGTGAGGGTAAACTTTTGCAAAAACTTTTTAGGAAGGAACATATGCCAAAGAAACAATGATACAGATAAGTGCATACTTCCGCTACTGACAAACAGAAACAGCAAGTGTACAGTTATACAAGAATATAACAAACCATTATTAGAAATTGACGAAGGCTCAATACTATTGGACGGAAACCACAAAGTAAACAATATCACCACTACGGGCATAACTTTAGTCACGTACACAGACCAGGTCACGATAGACAACAAGACATATAGAAATATTAACGACAGAATAATTAAGGCCATCCATATGAAACACGACGAAGACTTTGAAATTTTGAAAATAATAAATTCTGATACCAAATGGGCTTTTAATAACATAGACTCATTAAAAAAATTCTCTATTCCATTTGAACAGCACCCAATCAAGTCTTTCATTTTTTGTATATTAACCCTGACACTCTTAATAATAATAATTTTTTCAATAATAAAAATGGTAACTTGCATAACAGTATGGAAACAAAAAATTGCAATCCGTAAAATTGAAAAAGCATATATTATGGAATTGCAACGTATTAGGAAAGATCGGGACGATCTTGCTTAACCCAGGGGGGAGTTAAGGTCAGACTTAACGTTTGCCTCCTTTGTTCATTAATCTAAACACACACACGCACATTTACATACCTACCAAGCATGGTTAATCATGTTCCTTTGTCCCTTGTTTAGGTAAATCTTGTTACAGATAAGAATATCTAAAACATGACGAATCATGCTAACATAAATATAGTTTAAGATAAGAAATTAAGTAAAAACATGTTTTATTATGTTTAAGAACTAACAAAGAAATGTATCAACAAAGAAATGTATCAACAAAGAAATGTATCAACAAAGAAATGATAGTTAGGTAAAAAACAAGTAATCATGTTATCAATAAAAGAAAACTAGAATTGTAATCTTAAACTAAATTTAGTATTTAAGAAAGTAAAAAGTAATTTGTCAGTCAGTTATGAAATAATATTGAATAACACATAGGGCTTAAGTTTCTAACTCCTAAGGAAAATAAAAAATTATACGCGTACGCGTAGAAAAATATATTTTTTTCCTTTAGTAAAAACACTAAACTTTAATTCGCGTAGACGCTTGAAACGCGTGTTATGTACCTCCAGCTTTAAGTAAAGCACAACCAACAACAACCATGACCAGATGCTTCGCGAAGTTACCAGACGACGTCACTTTGCTATATAAAGTCGCTGCCAGAGATCAGCGAGATTAGTGTGATTTTAAATCTAAACGTGTTAACATCGCTAAGTGTTTAGTAGTAAAAATACTCAAGTTTATTAAGACTATGTCCACACGGTGAAACATTTGCTGCAGAAACATTGAGTTTGTTGTGAGAGGGGAAAAACGAGTGGAAAAGGTTACGGTGTTTCATGTACATAAAACATTTGATGAGCACGCCATTCTCCGCTTCTGCATATAATATATATATGCTGCAAAACAAGTGTTTCAACCGTGTGGACACGAATGCAGCTTCAAAAGGGAATTAATAAATGTTTCTGCAGCAAATGTTTCACCGTGTAGACATAGTGTAAGTAGTAAAGTGTTGCCGCATTATATTTCTAAAATTAATTGTCTGTCTTTTTAATTTGATGCAATTAAACGAATCCTTGAAGGATAAGTAAATAGCGTTTTTACGAAAAGGTCTAAAAACGTATAGTCCAGATTTAGCTCCTAGTAACTTGTTCCTGTTTCGAAACTTGAAAAAATGGCTCGAAAGAAAAAGATTCATCTCAAACGAAGAAGTGATTAGCGAAACTAACGCGAATTTTGAAGGGTTACCAAAATAGTATTATTCAGATGTATAAAAAAGTTGGAATATCGTCTTACTAAGTGTATTGAGGTAAAAGGAGACTATTTTGAGAAATAAATGGTTTAGAAAACAAATGTTTTCTTCCTACTTAGGTAGCTTCAATATCAATCCGCCCTCGTATATACATATATAGTCACATCCACGACATCCCAACTAATAATAATGGCTGGTAAGAGTGTTGGAAGCACACGTAAGGTTTTAGATTACACTTTAAATTTTGTCGTTGCCACGTTCTTCCAAACAGTAAGGTAAACATTAAAATGTTGACTTTGCTTATAAGATATTTTTAGTAATTATTCAAAAGCTGAGCTTGTATCAGTTTTAAGAAATTGAATTAGAATTACTAGTTATTGAGTAGTTCTAGATTTAAGACATATAAATAAAAACCAAAAAAACACATCTCCCGTTCGTTTTTGGCGACGAGGATAACAAAACAAAAAGCAACAAGTTTAAAAAGGAAAATAACAATTTTCAAGATCTTCTCATATCATAGAATGCAATTAAAAATAATATAAATGAAAACATTAAAATTAAAGTAACTTACAAAATAAATAATAAATAAAGACAATTGTTCCCGCCGGCTCTTAAGAAGTAAAGTGAAAATATATAATAATTTTTAAATAAAGCTAAAGTTGCTCTTAATTTAATTAACTAACTGGAGAACCAACAACTATATTGGTACAACAGAACCGAAAAGCAGTAACCAAGAGCCGTCACCATAAGCCGTTACCAAACACCGCCACCAAAAGCCGGAACCAAAAGCATACCAAAAAGAAGGACTGAAGAAACGAGTTTATAATAGAAGGAACGTTCTATCTTATTCTATTTAAAGCAAGTAAGAGTAAAATAAAAACTGAAAAATTAAATAAAAAACTAGATATATTCAGTGATTTTTTTTCTCCATTGTATAATATATAATTTAGAAAGTAAAATATTAAAGAGATAATAAAAAATAATTTTGGGGAGAATGAAAGTAGCAACATTTTAATGGATAGGCTTAAATTATGTCGAATGACAGACACTATAGAAACATATTACTCGCAAATTACGGATATAATGAATAGAATACAGAGCAGAAACCTACTATTTGGAGACAATGCATACTCTAGAACCAACAAGGACGATGATATATGCCCGAGATAATAACATTATGGAGGAGGTATACAAGATTATCAGAGAAGCAGGACACTTGAATTACAAAGTAACAAAGAATAGAACTAATAATTTTAATTATCAAGTGTTTAATTCAAATAATGCCAGAAATGAGAACAATAATCAGTCAGGGAGTTATCAAAGATAGAATAACCAATCGAGAACCTACAATAGACGGCAAGATAACTACTCAGGAAATTGTGGCGCGAGATGTGGTACTGGGTCCAACCAGAATAGAAACTTTAACAGACGTTGGGATATAGTTCCCATGGATATTGGATCCTCAAATGTTCACCAAAATGGAAAACACAAATACGTCTGCAAGCAAGAGTTGTAGGCGAAACATTTTTAAGGAAACATCTTTGTAAATTTCCACTCTTTAAAGAATTCAAAATAGACAACTATTATCGCGAGTTTTTGGAGTGCGAACTTAAAAACAGGTATGACGGTTTAATAGGAAATAATATATTACAGGGACTGAAATGTATGATTATCCGAATCGGCAACTTATTACAGAAAATCTAACCTTCCAATTATTTATGAATAAAGATGAAGAAGTTTATCATGATATATCTTATAAGGAACACAAAATAGAACTAGGGAACAATGAAATAATAAGAGAACATTTTCTTTCCTATGTAAAAACAGAGATTTAAATTAAAAATTTCGAACAATTAGCCTATAGAATCTTAATTCAAATTTAATATAGCAATATAAAATGTTCGTTAAAATTATTACTACATACAAATTTAAGCTATGGCTTGAGCTACCCAATAATAAAAAATTGGAAAAACGTTCACATGTACTTAAGTATAAAATTCAAACCAAAAAAGTTTGACTTAGGTATGATGGAACAAAAAATTCAGAAAAATGGGACATGAAGAAAAATAATCAAACGGTAACACGGGTATTATAACAATAACATGTTAACATCAGGTTGATACAGTTCCCGTATTCTTTTTCACAATAAAATTTGTGTAAATAGGAACTGCTATCACATTCAACTAAGCCACCTAATAAGTGGTGACAAACACAATACACATGAGCACTGATGATGAAAGGGTTGCGTCTTTCGAAAACAGCTGTTCTGCTCTGCTGTGTAAGTTGAATAAAACTGATGTTGACTTGCCTTTGTGCCTTGGAATATTTATCATGTCTTTCTGAGATTTAAATTAAAAATTTCGAACAATTAGCCTATAGAATCTTAATTCAAATTTAATATAGCAATATAAAATGTTCGTTAAAATTATTACTACGTAAAAACAGATCATTTGAGCAATTTCGATATAAACAAATTAAGGCCAACATTATTAAAATATAAAGAAATATTTTACAAATCAGATCAAAAATATCATTTACAAACGATATTAAACACAATATAATAAAACTAGACATGATATGAATATTTATTCCAAAATGTATCGTTATCCAGAGTTGCACAAGGAGGAAATAAACCGGCAAATCGAGGAAATACTTAAAAATGGCATTATTAGAGAATCAAACAGCCCATATAATAGCCCTATTTGTGTTGTTCCCAAAAAAATAGGTCGTGATAACGAACAAAAATGGAAAATCGTAATCGATTTCAGTAAATTTAACGATATTACAATTGAAGACAGATTTCCCATGCCCAATCTAGAAGATATATTTGATAAATTGGGAAACTGTCAATATTTTTCTGCTAGTCGTTCCCTTAACGGTCACATAAAAAAATAGAGTACCACAGAAAAAAACAATTACTGACCATGGTCTGGGGAACAAAACATTTTCGACCTTATTTATACGGTCGTAGATTTACAATAAGAACTGATCATAAGCCATTGGTTTGGCTGAATAACATGAAGGAACCTAATTCTAAAATGCAACACTGGAAGATAAAATTAAATGATTTCGACTTCCAAATCGAATACATACAAGGAAAGGAAAACGAAGTCGCGAACGGTTTAAACAGAATAGTGTAGGAGGGCAAAATAAATGAGAAACAGGAAGAGACAGCCACTGAATCAGATATTTTTTATTAACTTCAATGAAATGTTCAACCCTGAAGAAAATAATGTTGAAAATGTCATTGAAACGGTTCACAGTACAGAGACTGACGGTACCAATTTCATATAGATTACTGAAAAGCCTTTAACTTATTTAAAAATCAGATTGTTCTTAGCTATGAGACCAGGGAATTAATAATATTAAAAATTGTTTATAGAAGAAAATTTAGGAAAATTGCAGTAGTAACAACTGAAACTGACCTACGAAAGATGCTGCTGGAAAGTCTATCAGAGAAATAATCATCGCGGAATAAAGTTTTTGCTAATTTTACAATGGTATGTTATTATCCAAACTTACAAAGGGAAATTCAGAAATACATTAACAATTGTAAGATATGTAATCTAGCCAAGTTTGATAGGAGCCCAATCCAGCACGCGTTTAACGTTACAAGTACGCCTAACAGGCAAAATGATACAGTTCACATGGATATTTGGTATCCACAGAGGAACATAATGTATCTTACTAGTGTAGATAAACTCAAAAAATATGCCACAGCCGAAAAACTAAAAGGCCGAACTTAGCTTTCTATTATTAATGGACTTAAAAACGAATCCTCAATACTTGGGAAAACAAGGCTAATCGTAACAGATAATGAGTTCGACACTCTAAACTTAAAGCAGTTTCTTGGCGATAACCAAATCAGTTATCACCTAGCAACTACGTACCTGAAAACTGGGAATGCGGACATTGAAAGGTTGCACCCTACTTTGAACGAACACATTAGATTGCTCCATGCCGACCGCAATAATGAATCCGACTTAGACAGTAATGTATTTAGAGCATACATTATTAACGCGATATAGGTAAGCAAGAAAAAAACAAATTCTGTTCGCGCAGCAAACAAATATATGTCCGAAAAAAAATTTTGTTTCTCTCGCTCTCCTAAGGTTTTGACTTCTCTTTAACATAGAGCATTTGAGTTGAAGGGCTTGTTGCTACTACTCGTATGTTTTGCACTTATAATTGTAATTATTGCATAGAACACAATATTTTTATTTATTAGCATCGGACTGATGAAATGTTTATTTATTTTGTAAACTCGTTTATAATAAACGTTTATTTCAAATAAATATATATTAGCTTATCCAGATCTATATGGTACTCTTTTGTTCTTGCGTACTTTGCTCAGAAATATTTTCATGGTAGAATGTGCTGCTTCTCAATTATATGTGGTACCAAACATTGAATACAATTTGTAGATATCTGTCTTCAGTTTTTTTGATAAACAGAAAGTGATTCAAAAGCATTTCCACCTCTGTTAAAAGTAAGTAAAGGTTTTTCTCTGCGAAACACACAAGCGCAACTGTGTTTATGTGGTATGCAGATCACTGATTTAGAGCAATAACAGCCTACAATGATACAATTCATTCAACGACGAGATGTAAACCAATTGATTTCCTCAATAACCTAACCTCGACACAGGATTTGGAAATTTTTGCCGGAAAGCAACACGAAGCAAAAAAAAAAAAAGAGGATCCAGCTATTGAACCAAGGAAGGGAGCAAGTAAGTGATTTTGCGAACGCGTTTGTGGGTAATAATAGGGTTAGGAAATCCCGACCAAAATATAAGAAAATTGAAAATTTTGTAACGCTGGAAAACTACATAGCATCAGATAATAACAACTTTAAAACTGAAGCGAAAAGAAGACAGAGATACCAAAACTAAATATTACAGAATACCTTTTTCGTTTCGTCTTTGGTGAAAGGAAACTGAAGACACTTTCGTATTTTTTGTTTGTTTTTCTTTCCCAGAATGGCACCATCTTATGTACTTTTGGCAATGCTTTTGAGGCTGGTGCTTGAACGAGCCAAGACTGTTTTGTGCGAATTGCAGGTGACTCCAATTACCGAGCAATCGGGCTTTGTAAGGATACACCTATTTGAGACGCAGGTTGTTAACTTAACAAATACATATAATTAATCCATACGAGATAAATGGAATTATTCTGGGGATAGAGAATAATATAAGGAACATAAATTTATATAACAAGGATATTATAGAAGCGGAAATTAAAATTAATAGGGCTAAAATGTAAAGGCTATCACCCCGCCAATTAATTACAGAAATAAGAGAGTACTTAACGTAGTAGAATCAATCTACAAATGGGGTTTCGAATTGATAGACGAAAATGACAGGCAGGAAACTGATAAAAATAGCCATAATGCTATACGACCCTTAATCAACAGAATACGATAAATAGACGCCTTAATAACAGTATCGGTATTCTTAAAGATGATGTCGAGAGAACCAAAATTGAAGGTTTCCGGGAAATTAGGAATCGTAATAGTGAAATCGTCAGATATTTGCTATATAGTGACCAAATGCTTAAATTGGGATACCTGGAGGGCAAGTTGGACATAATTCTGGATAGAAAGAAATTGAACGATTCCATATCAAGTTTACAAAGGTGAAGTTAGTTAGAGTGTAGGAGTGATGTTAGATGCATCCAATTCGATCATAATTGACATAAAGATTCCTAAAAGTTACATAAATGTCGAAGTCCTACTGAGTCCAATGCCGAATAAAGAGCATTTTCAGATTATAGGAACTGACAAACTGATAGTGAAAATAGATGAGAAGCCGTACGAACTTACTGATGAAAGAATTAAGACCCGCAACAAACTGTGTTTACCGATTAACTGTAGATTTAAATTTAATTATATAATATTGGTTAAAAACGCGGTTTCTGATATATTAAAATAAAACTGTGATGGTACAAATCTTACCCTTAACGGTAACTATTTACTATAATACATATACAATAATCGGGAACAATGGTTACTTTAATAAAAGGACGGAAATTAGAAACACATGTTTCTACCCAGCAGGAAATAGTAATTTAACTGTTAACGAAGCTATTAATTTTGAGAAAATGTCAATGCCACATTTTGAGAATATAAAAGAAATTAAAGAGTTGAAGTATCATAGGGATGTATCGTACGGAATCAACTTGGGAATGTTTTTTTCGTGGTCGCGGTGGCCGTTGCTTTGTGTGTTAAATGTAAATATAGAAAGGGCAAGCAGGACGTAAAAGTTGAGCTTGAGGTATCTTCTACAGCCGATGTTGCTAAAGAAAGGAATAGGGCCGTAGTGCAGGGTCCACTAACTTTTAGATAAGTAAAATATATGAACAATAACAATAAAAAACTAATATATTGTTACAAAGTTTGGAAATAGATTCAAATATAACGACAATGTGGTTATATGTACTTGGCAGCACTGCCAACTCATCTCAAGTTGTCAAAATATTACAACCCTGGTCAACACAATGCATATAATATTTGAATTAACGGAAATGGAATATTCCGGATACATCGTCGAGAATATACAAGATCATTCGAGGCTGTGCAATAATAAGAGTAAATAACAATAACGAAAAATTTAGCAACATCAATGCTAAGAGATGATGATGTTATTCTTAATGATCTTGTACGCAAGTATTCGCTGCTAATAAAAGCTAAACATGTATAAACAAATATACACAGCAACATACACACAAATATACACAGCAACATACGCACATAGCACAAGAAGAAACAAAACTAAGCAACACACAGACCACTCATACATACAACCACACATAATCACAATAAACAAAACACAAAGACAGCATTGTCATATATACAAACACACGTATATAGCTACATGTTAAGTAAAGCACAACCAACAGCCATGATCAGATGCTTCACGAAGTTACCAGAACACATCACTTTGCTATATAAAGTCGCTGCCAGAGATCAGCGGGATTAGTGTGATTTTAAATCTAGAAGTGTTAACATCGCTAAGTGTTTAGTAGTACAAATACTCGTGTTAATTAAGTAGTAAATAAAGTGTTGCCGCATTATATTTCTAAAATTAATTGTCTGTGTTTTTAATTTGATGCAATTAAACGAATCCTTGAAGGATAAGGAAAAAGCGTTTTTACGAAGAGGTCTAAAAACGTAACAATTGGTGTCAGAAGTGGAATTGCAAAAATAATTAAAAGGACATTGCAATTTAAGGAAAAAAGGACATTAAAAAAGAATTATGAAATTTGATGAGCTAAAAGTTGAACAGCTAAAAAAGGAGCTTAGTAAGCGGGAATTGCCAACAGCAGGTAACAAGGCTGAACTGCAGAAGAGGTTGATAGATGAGTTTAAGATTCACGGCATGGATATAGGGACATACGAGTTTGAGGACAAAGATGATGTAGAGGTATATCCTCCTGCTACCACCAGCAGCATGGACATAAATTCAATGTTCGCTGCTATGATGATCCAGATAAAACATAACTCTCAGCAGATGCAGGAAGCATCAAAGATTAGCACTGAAAAGCTGGTAGCCGAAATAACTGAAATAAAACAGAACTCAAACATCAGCAGTGAAAAGCTTGTAGCCGAAATACAGGGAGTGGAAACAAAACTGTTGGAGTCAAATAGAGCCACGAACGAGACTCTGGTAGAGCTTTCTGAGGCCATTAATAGGAGGGTGGATTCTATTGAGAATAAATTCTCAGAGCTGGTAGATAGAGTCCAACATCTAGAAAGCGGTGGCCTGGAACAGCATGCAAAAGAGTTCGAAGAAAAATTGCATGCTCTAGAGGACAAAGTGCATAATATTGAGTGTAGTGGCGGGTCAGTACGAGCAGTTGCGGAGGTTTCTGCAAGTATGGTGGTGAGCACAAGCGCGATCTATACAGAATCGAATTGCGATGTAGAGTTCAAAAGCCTAACGAGTCTAAAAGATTTCGCAATGAAAATCGAGCGTTTAGTGAAGCTCACATATCTAGGCGAGTCACCCGTTCCTGGACCACTTTAAAACTGAGGCGTTCGTTAATGGCATTCTCTGATTTTAACTGGCTGTGTGCGCTACGCAGAAATCCATTTTCGCTGAGACCGTTTCATTTGCGCTGGCTCAAGGGACTGCTAGGATGGTTTTCAAGCCACAGATATGTAAGGTGCGGAATGTGTAGGTTTTGTCCGAGAATGATAATAACCTGGTCGCTAGTGTTAAGGAGTCAATACGACAACTGTTGGCTGAAAGTGCGACCAAAGAAAAGCCTAAATGCTTTAACTGCGGAAAAATTTGTCATTTTCAGCGCAACTGCAAAGCACCAAGAAAAAAAGGTAGATCTGTTTCGCCACCAAGAAACAGCAAACGGGTGAACCAAACAATAACACAAGAGTCCTCGTTAAACTAAAATGAGCTAGCACTAAAGGGCAAGAGCGAGCTCCCACAAACGAGGGCCTCACAATCTCCATATCAGTGATGCAGCATAAAAATAGCAATCTTACTGCGTCTGGACACATCAATGGGGAAGAGCACGTACTTACCATAGGCACAGGGGCGTCGCACTATGCTTCGACCCATAGGCAAAAATAAAAAAATAAAATTTTGTCTCAAATTGTTTTTAAATACAGATTTTTTGAAAGATAATAAAGTATCTCAAATAAATGTTAAAAAAAAAATTTCTGATTGCTTTTGCCACCACGAGAGGGCGTTAAAATCAGATAATTTCTTGCAAAAATGACTTAACAGAAATATAGGTTTTAGTTGTTTCACAAAAATAATTCTGAAAAATTCATTTTTTTTAAATCACTCGAAATTTGGTTTTCAGGTACTTTAATATATTTGCAGTTAAACTAAAATTTAGAATTTAGTATTTATTTACAAAATAACTTTTTTTTATTGCTCTGAAAAACCCTTTTTTTTGTTGAAAATCCAAAAATTACTAAAGTTTGATGGAGTATAAAAAAAAATTATATAAAATTAGAAATTTTTTTTTCATGTTTTTGTAAGTTTATACTCTTAACTAACAGGCTATTCAAAAATTAGTGCCTATTTTTTACCACAACTTAAAAAAAAATGCGTTTTTTGAAATGCCTAATTTTATGATTTTTACTCAAATATTAGGCATTTAAGAGTGTTTTATATCATTGCGTAACATGTTTTATATTTTGAATGGTAAAAAATTATAAATTAGATTCTGTTTCATATTTAAATTATTGTGTAAATTGTAAGTTGCGATTGACTTCGATTTCGAAGTTTTTTTCGGAAGTGCGAAAGAAATTTTTATTTTCTATAAAAATTGCTATTGTATAAAAACCGTAAGTGTTACAAATTTAACTGCCTTTAACATAAGTGATCGTGAGTGCTAGTGGACCTATTTGTTGTTGTCTTCAGATCCCGTATTATCATCAAAGAGAAACATTAAGATTAAAAATAATATAATAGATGCTGAAATTGAGAAATATATTCTTGGAGAAAATGTTGAAATCGAAGATGAGATAATAGAAGACGAGATGAGGTCTTCGTGAAGCGAAAATTGGTTTTGGGAAGAATCAAGTAGCGATGATGCTTTGTTATAAGTTTGTCTTTATATCTTTTTTTAACGTTTTTTATTTTAGGAGTTATAAAATATAATTACACTATACAGCAAATGAAGACCTTTTGAAAAGTGCAAGGTCGTGACTATATAGGTTCGATTCTACTATCAAATTGTAGGAAAACTCTATACTCAGTTTGGTCAATTTGGTGACCGTTTTGTTTTTATGGGCCTCCAAAGTTTCCCAATATTAGCACCATGCCCAAAAAAAGGTGTCATCAGTTTTTGCCAAATAGCTAGTCAGTACTTAAAAATATCGCTTAACTATGTTCAGCAAAAATGTAGCCAAGAGTGTACTGAATATTTCTTGATTAAATTTTGTGGCAAAAATATATTTTATCCCAAAATTATTTTTTAAAAAAAGTAGACAAAAATATTTTTTTTACAATTTTTTGATCATAACTTTTAGGAAATCCTGATTTTTCATACGCTATATTCGGCAAAATTGTAGCCAAGGTAAAGCCGAACAACTTTTGTGAACATACCAATATAATCTGAACGTGTCTAGATACCCAAAATGGCTCATAAAGACTGTCCTGTGGGTACATATTTTAATTTTTAATTCAAATTCTTATAATGAAACTACTTTGTGATTTTCAATTATGGCCAGACTATACATATGTGTATTGCTTTCTCTGTTGTTGTTGTAGCCATATAAAACTAGGAATGGTAAAAAGCTTTATAAAAGCTGTTATATGTAACAAGTATAATAAGGAACACGGACTTACAGTTTTAAACCTCTTACGAAATGAGATCTTCAAACAAAAAATTACAGTTGATAAACTAAAAGAGGGTAATTAGAACATTCAATCCCATTTTTCAATCTGAAGGATCGACTCCAATTTCGGTGAAACGATTAGCGATTTTTACATGTGCTTATCATTGCTATCACATTTTGGATAGCTTAGCTGCCCCAAAAGAATCCATCAACCACTTTCAATAACAAGTACAAGTTAAAATCGTTAGTAATTTCGCAAGTCTTAGAGACGTTTCTCCATTTCAGAAATGCTGGGTTTGTACAAAAAATGTCTATATTCAATGTTTTTGTGCATTAACAAATATTTCAAGAGTACTTAACGGTCCGGATATTCGCAGATTAATGAAAGATGAGCGATTCGACAACATCTTACTTGAAAAAGAAAAGATTGCCTGGACATCAATTAAAGAAACAATAGTGAGTTTCTTGGGGAAACATCGTTTAGAAAATTATAACAAATCTGTGAACAATATGTTAAACGCATTTGAAGAAATTGGAGTCAATATGTCGCTAAAAATTCATTTGCTACACCATCACCTAGAGTACTTTAGCCGACAACTTTCTACGGAATCGGATGAGCAAGGAGAACATTTTCACCAGACAGCATTGCCATTCGAATTAAGGTAACAAAAACCGTTTATATTTGTATGTATGCAATTTTAAAACTTCTTGACATACTTATATTTAGATATCGAGGCAAACAATCTCCAGATGCCCTAATGGCAGAGATTTGTTGGCGCGCAAAAAATTTATTTAATGATGCTGATTTTGGAAGAGTACCAAAGCTTGAGGAGAAAGATGACGGTGGAGAAGAGGAAAAAGGATTTCGAAAATTCAGATTGTGAATATGCATAATGATGTCACATATATAACTGCAATTGAATATTTCAATTAAAATTACTTCGAAATAAATAAATCTGTATTCCCATAAATATGACTATCAAAATTGGTAAAACTAAAATTATTACAAATAAAATATAACAAATAAACACCAAAACCAATACTTTATTAAATTATTCTGCAAAAACTTTAGTTTCATTATAAGAATTTGAATTAAAAATTAAAATATGTACCCACAGGACAGTCTTTATGAGCCATTTTGGGTATCTAGACACGTTCAGATTATATTGGTATGTTCACAAAAGTTGTTCGGCTTTACCTTGGCTACAATTTTGCCGAATATAGCGTATGAAAAATCAGGATTTCCTAAAAGTTATGATCAAAAAATTGTAAAAAAAATATTTTTGTCTACTTTTTTTAAAAAATAATTTTGGGATAAAATATATTTTTGCCACAAAATTTAATCAAGAAATATTCAGTACACTCTTGGCTACATTTTTGCTGAACATAGTTAAGCGATATTTTTAAGTACTGACTAGCTATTTGGCAAAAACTGATGACACCTTTTTTTGGGCATGGTGCTAATATTGGGAAACTTTGGAGGCCCATAAAAACAAAACGGTCACCAAATTGACCAAACTGAGTATAGAGTTTTCCTACAATTTGATAGTAGAATCGAACCTATATAGTCACGACCTTGCACTTTTTCCACTGTTGCACTGTGTTATTAAGTTAAGCTATTATAATTTATGTTTCAAAATCCAAAATTTTAATTTTTTTATCAAAATATATCGCACTTAATCAACAGGAGGGTATTAAGTCAAAACGTTCAGTAGAAGCAAAACAGTTTTAAATTTAATATTAAAGGCATATGAAAAAGAATTTTTAAACCAACCATTTTATTAACAAAAAGTAGCCAAAATAGCACGATATTTTCACAGCGGATATTAATACTACGCGTCGATTTTTTTTGAAAAGTGAAAAAATAAAAATTTGGATGGATCAAGTGCGATATGATTTTTTTGACGTTAACATTGCTAGTTTTCATCTTTAATTTTTTCATTTATGTTATCTTTCAAAAATCCTTATAGTTTTATTTTTGCAAGAGTATTTTAACCGTTTTAGCCTATTTTTCAATTAATGATGTTTTTGTATTTTCCACATTGATAATCCAATTCTACCCAAATTTGGCATTAATATATATCTTGCAAATATCAAAATTTATTACGATCGGACAATTTTTGTAGGAGTGACAGGGTTTTTAATAAAAAGGATATATGGCAGGACCTTGAGTCCTTTCTCCGATTTAAATAAAAATTTACACACACGTTGCTATTTGCATATGTATCAGCATGACCACTTTTTGTAATTTTGTGGGCATTATTGAAGCTAAAATTATATTTTTCACTTTCAGGACACATGGGAGGTAGAGGCGTGTCCTTTGGCCGATTTTTCCAAAAATTCATATTTTTCTTAACTAGGCTAGTTTATGCTAGTGTACCAAATTTCAAAAATATCTGACAACTCCTTCTGTTTTTGTCCCATCGTTATATGGGGACAAAGCACTGTGCGTCGTAGTCAATAATAAGACCCCATATAGTAAAGGGGAAATGCGATTGTTTAAGCAATATACGGCTACGTACAGCTACTGGAGAGCTTGTCACTGTCTATGGTAAGATTGAAGTGAAGGTGACTATAGCCAACATCAACGTGAGGCATGTGTTTATTGTTACCGAAATTGTCGATGAGATAATTATTGGAGCCGATTTTATGATTAACCATGGCATTAATCTACACATGAAAATACCCCTACGTAATGCGGAAATACCCCTCGATGTTGAGTATGACAGCAAGCCGTAAGTAACAAAAGTATTTTCTTGTAGTAAGAATTTTAACGAACATTTTTATATTGCTATATTAAATTGAATTAAGATTCTATAGGCTAATTGTTCGAAATTTTTAATTTAAATCTCAGAAAGACATGATAAATATTCCAAGGCACAAAGGCAAGTCAACATCAGTTTTTGTTATTCAACTTACACAGCAGAGCAGAACAGCTGTTTTCGAAAGACGCAACCCTTTCATCATCAGTGCTCATGTGTATTGTGTTTGTCACCACTTATTAGGTGGCTTAGTTGAATGTGATAACAGTTCCTATTTACACAAATTTTATTGTGAAAAAGAATACGAGAACTGTATCAAGCTGATGTTAACATGTTATTGTTATAATACCCGTGTTACCGTTTGATTATTTTTCTACATGTTCCATTTTTCTGAATTTTTTGTTCCATCATACCTAAGTCAAACTTTTTTGGTTTGAATTTTATACTTAAGTACATGTGAACGTTTTTCCAATTTATTATTGGTAGCTCAAGCCATAGCTTAAATTTGTATGTAGTAAGAATTTTAACGAACATTTTTATATTGCTATATTAAATTGAATTAAGATTCTATAGGCTAATTGTTCGAAATTTTTAATTTAAATCTCAGAAAGACATGATAAATATTCCAAGGCATTTGAACGCCTCATGGAGAAGGTACTGAAAGGACTCCACTGGAAGACATGCTTGGTATATCTGGATGATATAATCGTGATGGGGAAAACTTTTAATGAACTCCTCAAAAACATGGCAGAAGTTCTTCAACGGATTGAAACTCAGCCTGAAGAAATGTGCATTGTTCCAGAAAGAAGTGAAGTATTTGGGGCATCGTGTTACAGCAGACGGAATCTCAACAGATGAAGATAAAATACAAGCAGTAAGGGACTGGCATCAACCTAAAAATTTTAATGAACTGCGCAGCTTTTTGGGCCTTTGTACATACTACAGACGCTTTGTGCCAAATTTTGCATATGTAGCTGCAAGCCCGCTTGAGCTGACAAAGACGTCGAGACCATACCATTGGGGAGAGCCACAGGAAAAGGCATTCCAGTAACTTAAAGGATTATTGTGTACGTCACCAGTACTAGCGTATCCCATACTTGGAGAAAAATTTGTGCTGGATACTGATGCGAGCGGCTATGGCATAGGGGGCGTGCTATTCCAAGTAGTTAATGGCACTGAAAAAGTCATAGGATACTATAGCCGTGTACTCTCAAAACCTGAGAGGAACTACTGTGTGACACGACGTGAGCTTATGGCAGTATTGGAATGCATTAAACATTACCATAAGTACCTGTATGGTCAACACTTTACATTAACGACCGACCATTCTGCACTGAGATGGCTATTGCAGTTTAAAAATCCTGAACTGGCAAGGTGTATTGAGCGCCTGCAGAGCTACGACTTCAGTATTGAGCATAGAAAGGGCACAAAACATAACAATGCGGATGCTCTTTCAAGACCCTGCTGTTTAGAGTGTAAACATTGTGTTAAAACCGAACTAAAAGAAGGCGTTGTTGATGTTCGACTAATGCACATCGACTCTGATGAAGACTGGTCAGCCGCCCAGAAGGACGACAGTATACTGGGGAAAATTATAGCAGCCAAAGAGGAGGACAGAAGACCGTCGCGGAATGACATTTCGGCTGAGAGCCCACTCGCCAAATCTTATTGGGCTCAGTGGAACAGCCTCAAGGTAACAAAAGGGTGCCTATACCGTGTATGGGAAAGTGTAGATGGCAAAACAACTTCAAATTTAACAGTTGCGCCATGCTCCAAGATAGGTAAAGTTTTGCAAGAATTTCACAATGGACCTAGTGGCGGTCATCTTGGAGTAACAAAAACACTTCAGAAACTGAAGCAGCGTTTTTATTGGATTGGATGTCAACAAGCCGTATCCAACTGGATAGCAAATTGCCCACAGTGCATAGCAGCCAAAGGCCCAGTAAGAAGAAGCCGGGGACAGCTACAGCAATAGAACACAGGAGCACCATTCGAGCGGATCGCAATGGATGTAGCAGGTCCTTTTCGCGTCACTGAAGCCGGAAATCGTCATGTTCATGTGGTAATGGACTATTTCAGTAAATGGCCAGAGGTATATGCTATACACAACCAAGAAGCAAAGACAGTTGTAAATGCATTCGCCAACAACTGGGTATGCCGCTATGGTGTTCCAATAGAATTACATTCCGACCAAGGAAGGAATTTCGAGTCTGCCATATTCAGGGAAATAAGTGAACTATATGGGATAATGAAAACCAGAACGACGCCGTTGCATCCACAGTCTGATGGCATGGTAGAGGTTTAATCGCACCTTAGAGAGTACCTGCGAAAAGTGGTACGCAACCAGCAGAGCACATTGGGATGAGCACATTCCCAAATTTTTTATGGCATACAAATCAGCTGTACACGACTCAACATCGAGAACGCCAGCCAAAATCTTCCGGACGGAATTAAAACTGCCCGGTGACTTGGAATTTGGTGTTAAGCCAGCTGTTGAAGAAGGAGCCACTACGTCCCAAGAAAGGATTGTCCCCAAAATTACAGACTCACTGGGACGGCCCCTATAAAGTGATTAAGAGAGTAAATGACGTTGTGTACCGGATACAGAAGTACAATACCCCAAGGTCGAAAATGAAGATAGTACATCTCGATCGATTAACGCACTATGGAAGAGGTGATTGTATGCCTATTCGGGTCGAACAGGCTTAAGTGGACGGCAGTGTTACAAAGTTTAAAAATATATTCAAATATAACGACAATGTGCCTATATGAACTTGGCAGTAATGCCCACTCATCTCTACTTGTTAAAATGTTGCAACCCTGGTCAACACAATGGAGATAATATTTGAATTAACGGAAATGGAATATTTCGGATACATCGTCGAGAATATACAAGATTATTCGCGGCTGTGCAATAATAAGTGTAAATAACAATAACGAAAAATTTAGCAACATCAATGCTAAGAGATGATGACGTTATTCTTAATGATCTTGTACGCAAGTATTCGCTGCTAATAAAAGCTAAACATGTATAAACAAATATACACAGCAACATACACACAAATATACACAGCAACATACACACATAGCACAAGAAGAAACAACCCTGCAGTATTGGTAATCGACTCTACGCCGATGAGTTCATCGACTACCACAAACCTTTCGTCGACGACTCGCTAAACTACCAGAAATGCTTTTGAGCGGCGAATTTAACAAAGCGATGTCCGCATTGGTAATGCCTTACTGTTCGTCGATTACTTCATCGACGTATTTATCGGTTACATTTCTCTCTGACACTACCTTACAGATTACCACTGAGTACCAATGTAATCGGCGATGTAGTCAATGAAAAATCAATGGCGATGTAGTCCGGGAAAGTTGCCAGCCACTACTTGTGAAACTGCAGGGAAAACTACGCAACACACAGACCACTCATACATACAACCACACATAGTCACAATAAACAAACACAAAGACAGCATTGTCATATATACAAACACACGTATATAGCTACATGTTAAGTAAAGCACAACCAACAGCCATGATCAGATGCTTCACGAAGTTACCAGAACACATCACTTTGCTATATAAAGTCGCTGCCAGAGATCAGCGGGATTAGTGTGATTTTAAATCTAGACGTGTTAACAACGCTTAGTGTTTAGTAATACAAATACTCGTGTTAATTAAGTAGTAAATAAAGTTTTGCCGCATTATATTTCTAAAATTAATTGTCCGTGTTTTTAATTTGATGCAATTAAACGAATCCTTGAAGGATAAGTAAAAAGCGTTTTTACGAAAAGGTCTAAAAACGGAACAATATATATATATATATATATATATATATATATATATATATATATATATATATATATATATATATAATATTACCGGTCAATATAATAGCACCAGTTGCAATTATCTGTAAAAAACAGTTAAATATTTTATGCTATCTATCTCAGTGTGAATTTGTTGTAAAATTTTGTAACTGTCAATCAGTTATAAAAGATCTTTTGTTAACACTTATCACCTCGTGCAGTCAATAAAATAGCACAGTAGGCTTTTTTGAATTTGTTTTGCAAAACTTTGTGAAAAAAAAGTGAAAACGGAAGGTAATACAAAATTTTTAATACTTTCTGTAAAATCGTGTAATAATTGTAGAAAAATTGTATGGTTATGGGTCGCGGAAAGCACTAATAAAAAAATTTGCGTCGTATTCTTAAATAAGGGAATTGCTGTGCTGTTCCAATAAAATGATAATAAATGCCTTAAGATATGAGCAAAAAGTTGAATCCCGTGGTAGGATGCGAGTTTTATCACCTTTATTTGTAAAACGTTTAGTGCGGATGAATAAGCAAATCTTTTTATGACAGCTACGGAGCTCAAAAAAACATTGGATGTGCCCGCAAGCGTGGAAACTATATGCCGCAGACTTCGAGACAACAGCCTCAATGCGTGTAGTCCTCGAAGAGTGCAGCTCCTTTTCTCTAAGCATGTTTCTAAACGGATATATTTTACTAAAGCACATCTAAATTAGCTAAAGGAAAAGTGGAGAAATGTGCTATGACGAATCCAAAATTGCTCTTTTTTGTGGAAAGTGTTCCACCCTGACGTAGTAGAACACGAGACTATGAAGCGGCGGGTCCTGAGTTCGAGCCCGCGCTGAGTCATGAAATATTGTGTTGAACTCTTCTGATCAGCATTAGTGCGTGGTTGTGTTAGTTTTTGCCAGCTTGTTTCAATGATGAAGGCATAGTCACTGAGCATAATTGGCAGCGACTAACACTATCATGTACTAAAAGCAGAGTAATAGCACCCACCTTCGTCGGCCCTGTAGCAAAAATTAGCCGGCGAAGTAAAAAAGGTTGAAATAGCTACAAAAAAAAACAAAAAACAAGTAAAAGTGCTATATTCGGCTGTGCCGAATCTTAAATACCCTTCACAGATGTAATTCTTCGTTCTTTCTTGCTAAAACAGGAAGTAGTTTTAATTAAAAGATGTAACATAGTTTTACTTGACAAAAAAATTTTAATTTTTAAACTTTTTGGTCACTTTTATGTACCATAATATATTTTATTTGTTCAACCCTGGAGTCGAAATTTTGATTTTTTTAAATTTTAATACCAATTTTGTTCTTTCTGAATTATAAAATAGTTTGAATTAGCAAAAACAACAACGTCAATTGCCTATTGGGTTACTTTTATATATTTCAATTTCCCAACCCTGGAAACGAAATTTAAATTTTTTTACCAATGCGGCATGAAATAGTTTTATTTAAGAAAAACTTAATATTTGTAACCATTTTGGTCACTTTCATGTACTACAAAATATTGCAGTTATCCAACTCTGGAATCTAAACTTTGATATTTTTTCAATTTTTGATACCAATTTTGTTTTTTCTGAACTAAAAAATAGTTTTAATTAGTAAAAAACCGACGTTAGTTGCCCATCCCTGGAACCGAAATTAAAATTTTTTTTTTACCAATCCTAGTCTTCATTAGGTATAAAGTCGTTTTATTTAAGAAAAAACTTAATATTTGCAACCATTTTGGTCACTTTCATGTACTACAATATATTGCATGTGAACTTAAAACTTTAGTTTTAAGTTTTGTAAACTTAAAACTTTAGTTTTGTTTAAGAAAAACTAAAATTTTGTAACCAGTTTGGTTATTACATGTAATACAAAATATTGCATGTACCAAAAAAAACTTTCATTTTCCCAAACCTGGAAGCGAAATTTTAATTTTTAGTTTATCAGTGCAACGCTTCATGAGGTATAAAGTAATTTTTTTTAAGAAAATTTTAAAATTTTTAACCATTTTGGTCACTTTCATGTACTATTAAATATTGCACTTGTGCATCCCAGGATTCGAAATTTTATTTTTGAATTTTTGATACCAATTTTGTTCTTCCTAAATTATAAGACAGGCTTAGTTAGCAAAAAAAAAAAAAACAACATCAGTTGCCTGTTTGATTACTTTTACGTATAAAAAATGCAATTTCCCACCCATGGAAGCAAAATTTGAACTAAAAAGTTATTTTTGGCCAATGCAAATCTTCATGACGTATAAAGAGGTTTTGTTAAAGAAAAACTCAAAATTTTTAACAATTTTAGTGACAACATGTACTCGTACTACAGTATACGGAATAGGCCGAAAAAATTTTTTATTCCTATCCCTGGAGAAAAAATTTTTATTTTTTTAGTTTTTAATAGACCATTGAGGCTTCCCAAAGCAAGAAATAGGTTTAACTTGCAAACATAAAAAAATAATAATAGATTTTTGGTATAAAATTTGCGTCGAGAAATAGGTGTAAGCTTCCCAGCTCTGGAACCATACTTCGGATCTTTCTGAATTTCAATAGCACTCTATTTAAGTTCATATTTTAAGCTCATTTCCAATCCAACGGTCCAAGAACGAAGTCTCTAGCTCTTCTGGGGGCTTGGGAAAACCGATTTCCTATATTGATATCGAAGAAATTACACACGGAATGACAAACCTATATATACCCTTTCACTTTTTTGTGAAGTGTATAAAAAAAACTGTCTACCGTCTCATCTTTCCCAAACTGTCCCCTCAATACTATTCCCTAGTTTTCAGTTCTGGCGCAATGCATTGCATATGTAGGGGTCATCCGCCGAGTGCTGGTCCTACTCCTAAGAAAAAAAAACTTTTGTCCGTAGGCCACCTAACAGCAAATACAAACCACAATTCACATCAAAAACTATCAAACATGGAGGTCATGTGTTATGTTATGGGGTTGCTTCTCGTATCAAGGTGTGGGTCCCATATATTGGATCAAAATCATTATGGATTCATCGGTTTATGTAAAAAATCCTTGATGAAACTTTGTTGCCGTATGCAACATGCACAGTTCCCAGATTTGAACCCCATCGAAAATCTATGGACGGACATAAAGGATTGTGTATCTACAATAAAACCAACAAACGTTGAAGGACTCTGGGAGCCTGTGCATAAAATGTGGAGTTCCATCAAAGTAGAACGATGCCAGCATTTAGTCTATTCCATGGGAAGGCGTTGTGCCGCGGTAATAGCAAAAAAGGGGCACGCGACGAAGTATTGAAACCATACAATTAATTTATGTACAAGATATCTGAGTGAAATTTTTGATTTATTTTAAGAAAGGCCATTGTTAAAAATGAACTGAAGTGCTATTATTTATTAGTTTTAAGTTTTTTGTAGTTTTTAAGTTTTTTGTTTAAACTAATTAGCGTATTATAAACTGTTGAAAAAAAATCAAATAATTTGCTTTTGGTAATAAACATCGTTAAATCAAAGAATTTATTTTGTTTTGAGTTGAATCGGCCCAACAGTTAAACCAAAGACTACAAATTTCTAAAGATGTTGCCCTACCATACATTGTTCTTCCACTGCTATATTGTTGATGGGATTACAAAAATACCAAAATGGAAATAAACTCTCAGCAAAAGCAATTCATACTTATGAACATTGTTTATGTATGTATGTGTGTTTACATTGCCAATATTTTGCCCACCAAGCAAACAAATTTGCTTTCAGATAAGGATGTACTACTTATATACATATGTGACCTTCTCCGAGCTAAGGCACCTAGTGTGCCAAAAAACGGGTGGATTCGGGTACCTAAAAGAGTGTTATGAAACTTTAAATGTGTTTTTCTCAAAACTTCATTTTCACACACTAGGTCCCTATTCTTGGTCACATATACTCGTATTATGTGATCAAGCTGTTTCTTAGCCCACTAGCATTTAAAAACCAAGTAATTTCTTTTGACTTTCTAAACAAGAAAAAAAATCAATTATTTTAAACTTAGCCTTATGGTGTTTTCTCTTCTGGAAAACATGTAACATTGTTTCACTTTATTTCTTAAAATTTGCAGTGAGGCGGAGTTTTAAGACACAAATTAGTATTCCTAAAGCTTGGCAGTTTACTTTCTAATTAATTCACTATTTTCTAATTATATAACAGTGCCATTTTTTCATAAAAAGTGCCCAAAATGTTGCATTCTTTTACAGAAAACAACATTAGATTGCAAGCTAAAAATATATACTATAAAGAGTACGATTAGTAATAACGTAAATCAACGTTTTTATATTATGTTTGTTGGGCTCTAAAAATTCGAATAATATTATCACGTATTGTATGAAAAACGAATTCGATCTTCTGTGTTACCGTAGAAAAACCATATAGTTTTTTTATTGTATAAATAAAACAGCATGGACTTACGTCGAATTTTACATGCGTTATGAACTAATAATTTTATTAAGACAGTTGATATTGTGATATTTTTCAAAATTTCCATATATTGAATTTTATTAGCGGTATTTTAAAGATGTGATTGCTATATTTGTTGTTTTAGTACTTTTATACATATTTTTTAGACTTCTAAAGTACGATTATTCGATTAATATCCCCATAAAATAATGCTTTATAAAGCTACATATTTTAGAGATTCTTCGTTTCGGAATATGATAAAAAAGTAAATGGTAAGCCCTTCTTCTGGTTAATCTATGTTTAATTTACAGTTATTTTGCTTTAGCACATGTTACACTGTATTTTCTCAATGTATGTTTAAAATTTGTATAAAATATTTTAGTATCAAACGTGGCCGGAGCATTACAGAGACCAAATGGCATAACTTTGAACTGCCATAATCCGTTACCGACGCTGAAAGCAGTTTTCTCCTTATCTTTCTCTGCAATATCCACTTGCCAGTATCCGCTTCGCAAGTCTAGCGTAGAGAACCATCTCGTACCACCTAGCGTGTCCAAAGTGTCATCGGTTCCTGGGGAGCGGATAGCTGTCCTTCTTGGTTATGTCATTGAGCTTCCTGTAGTCTACGCAGAATCTAGTACTGCCATCTTTCTTTTTAACTAAGACTACTGGCGAACTCCAAGGACCAGAAGATGGCTCATGGTTAATCAATAATTACCTCATCGACAATATCGGCAACAATAAACACATGCCTCACGTTAATGTTGGCTATAGTCACCTTCAATTCAATCTTACCATAGACAGTGGCAGGCTCTCCAGTAGATGTACGTAGCCGTATATTGCTTAAACGATCGCATTTCCCCTTTACTATATCAGGCCTTATTATTGACTGCGACGCCCCTGTGTCTATGGTAAGTACGTGCTTTTCCCCGTTGATGTGTCCAAACGCAGTAAGGTTGCTATTTTTCTGCTGCATCACTGATATGGAGATTGTGGGGCCCTCGTTTGTGGGAGCTAGCTCTTGCCCCTTAGCGCTAGTTCGTTTTAGTTTAACGTGGACTCTTGTGATGTTGTTTGGTTCACCCGTTTGCTGTTTCTTGGTGGCGAAACAGATCTACCTCTTTTTCTTGGTGCTTTGCAGCTGCGTCGAAAATTACCAATTTTTCCGCAGTTAAAGCACTTAGGCTTTTCTTTTGTAGCACTTTCCGCCAACAATTGTCGCATTGCTTCCTTAAAACTAGCAACTAGGCTGTTATCCTTCTCAGACAAAACCTCCACATTCCGCACCTTGCATATCTGCGGTTTGAAAACCATCCTTGCAGTCTCTTGAGCCAGCACAAATGAAACAGTCTCAGCGAAAGTGGATTTCTGCGTAGCGCACACACCCAGTTTAACATCAGAGTCGCGAATGCCATTAACGAACGCCTCAGTTTTAAAGTGGTCCAGAAACGGGTGACTCTCCCCTGGATATGTGAGCTGCACTAAACGCTCGATTTCCATTGCGAAATCTTGTAGAGACTCGTTAGGTTTTTGAACTCTACATCGCAATTCCATTCTGTATAAATCGCGCTTGTGCTCACCACCATACTTGCGCTGCAATGCTGCCATTATTTCATTATAGTTGTTTCTGCTGCTTACTGGCACGGTCTCAAGTACCTCTGCGGCTGTACCCTTTAAGGACAAAATCAACTCTATGGCCTTTTCTTCAGCATCCCATCCATTTCTGCTAGCAACCGTCTCGAACTGGAATTTAAAGATGCCCAATGGTACGCTGCCGTCAAAGCATGGCACTTTTATTCACGCAGAAACCTCCGAAACTGCTCGTACTGGCCCACCACTACACTCAAGGTTATGCATTTTGTCCTCTAGAGCATGCAATTTTTCTTGGACCTCTTTTGCATGCTGTTCCAGGCCACCGCTTTCTAGATGTTGGACTCTATCTGCCAGCTCTGAGAATTTATTCTCAATAGAATCCACCCTCCTATTAATGGCCTCAGAAACCTCTACCAGAGTCTCGTTCGTAGCTCTATTTGACTCCAACAGTTTTGTTTCCACTCCCAGTATTTCGGCTGATTTCTGAGTTCTGTTTAATTGCAGTTATTTCGGCTACAAGCTTTTCACTGCTGATTCCTGAGTTCTGTTTTATTTCAGCTATTTCGGCTACAAGTTTGTCACTGCTGATTTTTGATGCAGTTTGTGCATCATTGATTCCTTTTATCTGAATCATCATAGCAGCGAACATTGAATTTATGTCCATGCTGCTGCTCGTAGCAGGAGGACATACCTCTACATCGTCTTTGTCCTCAAACTCGTATGTCCCGATGTCCATGCCGCGATTCTTAAACTCACCTATCAGCCTCTTCTGCAGTTCAGCCTTGTTACCTGCTGTTGGCAATTCCCTCTTACTAAGCTTCTTTTTTAGCTGTTCAACTTTTAGTTCATCAAATTTCATAATTATTTTTTTTAATGTCCTTTTTTTCCTTAAATTGCAATGTCCTTTTTTAATTATTTTTGCAATCCCACTTCTGACACCAATTGTTACGTTTTTAGACCTTATCGTAAAAACGCTTTTTACTTATCCTTCAAGGATTCGTTTAATTGCATCAAATTAAAAACACAGACAATTAATTTTAGAAATATAATGCGGCAACACTTTATTTACTACTTTATTAACACGAGTATTTGTACTACTAAACACTTAGCGATGTTAACACGTCTATATCTAAAATCACACTGATCCCGCTGATCACTGGCAGCGACTTTATATAGCAAAATGACGTCGTCTGATAACTTCGCGAAGCATCTGGTCATGGTTGTTGTTGGTTGTGCTTTACTTAACATGTACCTATATACATATGTACGTGTGTTTGTATATATGACAATGCTGGCTTGTGTGTTTTGTTTACGGTAACTATGTGCGGTTGTATGTATGAGTGGTCTGTGAGTTGCGTAGTTTTGTTTCTGCTTGTGCTATGTGTGTCTGTTGCTGTGTATATTGCTGTGTATATTTGTGTACATGTTTAGCTTTTATTAACAACGAATACTTGCGTACAAGATCATTAAGAATAATTAGCATTGATGTTGCTTGGTTTTTCGTTGTTGTTATTTACACTTATTATCGCACAGCCTCGAATGATCTTGTATATTCTCAACGATGTATCCGGAATATTCCATTTCCGTTAATTCAAATATTATCTGTATTGTGTTGACCAGGGTTGTAACATTTTGACAACTAGAGATGATTTGGCAGTGCTGCCAAGTACATATAGCCACATTGTCGTTATATTTGAATCTATTTTTAAACTTTGTAACAATATATATATATATATATATATATATATATATATACATATATATATATATATATATATATATATATATATATATATATATATATATACATATATATATATATATATATATATATATATATATATATACATATATACACATATATATATATATATATATATATATATATATATATATACATATATACACATATATATATATACATATATATATATACATATATATAAATATATATATATATATATATATATATATATATACATATATATAAATATATATATATATATATATATATATATATATATATATATATAAATATATATATATATATATATATATATATATATACATATATATAAATATATATATATATATATATATATATATATATACATATATATAAATAAATATATATATATATATATATATATATATACATATATATATATATATATATATATATATATATAAATATACATATATATATATGTATATATATATATATATATACATATATATATATATATATATATATATATATATATATATATATATACATATATATATATATATATATATATATATATATATATATATACATATATATATATATATATACATATATATATATATATATATATATATATATATATATATATATATATATGTATATATTAAGGTGGTCCTTAATTTTTATTTTCGATTTTCCAAAATCGTAGCCCATTTTTGTGTTAGGTTAGGGTAAAATTAAATTTGGTAAAAATTTTAGCTCGATCGGTTGAAAATTGCCGTGCCGCACGAGCATTAAAGTCTGTGAGAATAAAATTCGGGCAAAATGGAGAGAAAAACGTCCGTAACTACTGAGGAGTCACCTCTAGAGATGTACAATGTAGGAGCAACCCCCATTATTTTTGTATTCCCAATATTTCTCTAGAACAAACTTATCGTCCATCTCCAACCCTTCACATGGTCCCCATACAAAAAAAATTAATTTTCCCAAAAATTTACTAACTAAATTTTTAATAAAACTGGTGTTGTAGCCTAATGGCTCTAAAATATATATTATTCTGTTTATTTAATCTTGGTTCAGTTTATTTGCATATCTTATTTGCTTTATTTAATATGACTTACTTTTTGAATTGTATTTGTATCACACAATGTGAATGACCTTAATGTATGCTTATTTGTCTTATATTCTTAAATTCGTGCTATGCTTATGTACAATTTGTTGTTCTTATGTACATTGATCTCACTGCAGTTCGAAGTTTCGTTGAGTTATCGCGTTAGTTTAAATGTATATATATGTATAACACAAAAAAAATTTCAAAAAATGTTGGTACATAAATGAATAGTTGTCCAACGAAATATTTTAACAAGACTGTTAGTTGGTAAAGGAAAAGCACTGGGGTAAGTTCATTAGAGCATTAACATAATTTTTAAGTAATTTTACGTACTTTTTCTACAGAAATAAACGCACCGTAATTTAAAGAATGTGTCTATATATATATTATATATATATATATATATATATATATATATATATATAAATAAATATATATATATATATATATATATATATATATATAAATATATATATATATATATATTTATATATATATACATATATATTTATTTATATATATATATATATATATATATATATATATATATATATATATTAGAGTGGACCCTCAATGTATGGGAAAATTTTAAACTTATCTGTTTCAAAATCGTAGCCCATTTTTGTGTTAGGTTAGGGTAAAATAAAATTTGGTAAAAATTTCACACATTGTTGTCACAATACTATTATATATAAATAAATTTCATATATAAATAAATTTCATTTAAATAAATTTCATTTATATATAATAGTATTGTGACAACAATATGTCAAATAAAAAATTTCATAACAGTTTGATTTAGATTTTATTTTTCATTTTGCCTTATAAATACTTTTCTTGTTATCCAGTGGATTTCTGATTGTATAAAGGTGTAGAAAAATAAAGTAGATTCATATCGAATATACTTTATTTGTTGGTTTAGTTTTGTATGAGTTTCAAGGCCTACTATTCTTATTCTGTTGTTATTTTTGAAAATAATTTGTAATTTACAAGTTGTGAATTCTCAGATGGTTTTCGGAAGTTATGCATACGATAAGAGGTTTTTAACTTTTCTTAACTGTGGTTAAAGTCTAGTAACGATTTGGTAAAGCACCAATGAAATGCATATAGACATTGCTTAACCACCAACAAATAAATTTCATTTATATATAATTTATAATGTTTATTTAAGCAAAAGGTCAATTATTTTTTAATTTTTATGTAAAAATTATGTTTTTATTCCAATATTTCGCCACTTCTTTGTGTAGCTTCTTCAGGGATATATAAAATTGTGTGATTTGATATAAAAAGTTTTTCCTTTTTTCAATTTAACACATACAATCAAAAATTATTTGAAACAAAATTTTTTCAATTTACAAATACAAACAAAATATTTTTTGTCAAAACGAAAAAATGAACAATTTTTTAAACATATGTAAGCAAACAAAAATATGATTATATCCTAAAAATTTTTTATTTTAGTTTTTATGTAATAAATATCTATACGTATGAGCAACATTAGCTGTATCTGCCTTAAAATTAATTCTCTTATCTATTGGAACATTAATAATATGTAACATCTCTAACATATATCTACGTTTATAATTATTCTCTGTATTTAAAATTGAGACATTATTAAAATCTGGAAAATGATTCAAATTTACACAATGAGATACTAATGCTGTTTTTTGTGAGGAAATATTATTTCTATATTTTTGATCTGTTTTATGGCCAGCTAATCTAGTTTTAAATTTATTTTTCGTTGTACCTACATATACTTTATCACAATTTTCACTCCTATTTCCACTACAAGGAATTTGATATACTATATTTGATCTCTCTAAAAGTTGTATTTTATCTTTTGTTTTGCTAAATAATTTACCTACAGTTTCATACATTCTATGTGCCATTCTATATTTCTTATTATCATAGATTTTAGATTTTTCTAATCTTTCAGACATCCTTGGTACATATGTTAAAGATTTATAGATTTTTGTTTCAGAAGAAACATCTACATTTCTTCTGTTATATCTATATTGTCGTATTAATTTGCAAATTAAGTAATTAGGGAAACTATTATTAACTAATACATTTTTAATAATCTTTATATTTTTACTATGAAACTCAATATCACTTACTGATAATATTCTATCTATAAGATTTTTAGCTGTATTTATAATCATTCTCCTAGGATGTTTTGAAAAATAGTTAATTATTCGACCTGAAGAATAATTAACTAGTTTACTCGTATGTATGTATATATAATTTGTAATCTATTAAATTTTTATCATAACTTGATTTCTGCCTAATTGTATTTTTATTAAATAATTGTTGGGCCCTTTTATAAGCTACCTCTAACCTAAATTTAGATTCCTTAGCATAGTTATCTACATTATATAGTGGTGCGATTCTATCTATTTCATAAAACTGTTGAAATTTATTTGGAAATTTTGAGAAAACTAATTCATATTGACAATAACATGTACTGTTGATGGTGTTGTATTAAAACAGATACTTTATCAATGTTCATTAATTTACAAATTAGTAGAGAATTTTTATATTCAGTTCCCATATCCCATAAGAACTTCTTCGTTGGATATGGGAACTGGCAACATTCGAATACTTTATACTTCATACAATTGTTTCAGCGCTTTTGACTTCTATTGATATTGTTACTAAATATTAGTTACGTCCCATATGATTGTGACAGCATATTCATTTCCTTGAATTGATTTTGGAAATGGTCCTATTATGCCTAGGAGAACCAAGTATGCAGCTCGATTTCTACGAAATTCTGCATTATAATGCAAATTTTCAAGACTGGGTTGATTTTTGTAGTTGTAGGATACTGTTAGAGTCGGGAAAGTTGAACAAATTGCATTGATTTGTGGTGATTTTTTCGATTTTAAGATATTTTCTTGTGAATAAACGAATAAAGACTTTACATTAATTATTTTTTATCTATATATATATATATATATATATATATATATATATATACATACATACATATATATATATATATATATATATATATATATATATATATATATATATATATATATATATAGTTGTTTGCTTTTATTGTATTTTAGAATGATTGAGCTCGAGGTCGTTTTTGTAAAAATCGTTATAATTTTTCTATTTTATTCGATATTTCGTCAACAATTTGTTGACATTATCAGGAATAACAATCGAAAATTAAAATTTTCTGTATAAATTGGTTTTGAAATATGACAAAAATTTTTTCGAATATGTCTATGTTTTCAAAAATATTAACATAAAAACAAAAGCATATATACAGGCTTGTATATATTTATACATGTATACATCAATACATACATGAACGTATACATATATGCATACATGAACATACACAACTACATACAAACATATATACACACACATAGAGAGAGATACAAACACATATGCATGTACATACACATATGCACATACACACACATATATATGAATACATATATATAAATAACTAACATAATTACAAATTAATATATTAACATATATACAAATTTACATACATATGTATACAACTAAACATTTACAATATTTAAACTATTCAATCAACATTACAACAAGGATAAGAATTGATTACAGAATAGTGTATATAAATAACATATAAAAATAATGATATGATATAAATATATGTATATACACATGCGCATGCATACACATACACATATATACATATACACATATACATGTCCGTACTACAAAAAGGCGCTACAGAAACTTAAGGTTTAAAACCAAACTTAAGACATCAAAATGCGTATATTACAGTTAAATCTCAACCATTGCCAGGCAGCACAAGAGCTTCTTAAGCAAAGCGTTCGAGATTTAAATGTAGACGTCGCTGTGCTGAGTGAGCCATATAGGACCATGGGATCTGTAAATTGGGTTTCTGATAACACGGATACATCGGCGATATGGAACACCAGCACCTTAACACTACGGGATAGAATAACATCACAATGTGGGTATGCCCGAGCCACTATCTCTGGTATCACATTGTACAGCTGCTATATTCCCCCTAGGTATTCTATAGAGGACTTTCGAAGCATAGTTGATAATATAGTAACAGATGCAGCCACCAAGAACCCAGTCATAATAGCAGGTGACTTTAATGCGTGGGCTGTTGAATGGGGCTGCCCCTTGACGAATGCAAGAGGCAGAGTGCTCTTGGAAGCCTTTTCTGCATTGAGCGTTGTACTCATGAATAATGAGGTTGAACAAACTTTCAGACGAGGTGATGCTGGTTCGGTAATTGACATTACGTTTGCCAGTAGCAGCATCACAAGCCAGGTGAACTGGAGAATATCTGACATTTATACTCATAGCGATCATAGCGCTATAATCATAGATGTACAAGACGAACAGCACCATGTGGCTGTACAAGCACGAGACTTGACAGGCTGGAAGATAAATACCTTTGATAAGGATATCTTCGCAGCTTGTATGGAGAACATGCAACTGAATGGTTCGGCTGAAGATATGGCAGAACAATTAGTGAGCCATATCACGAGTGCGTGCAATGTGAGCATGACGAAGCGTAAAAGGTCACCAAATAAGCCTCCAGTTTACTGGTGGAATGGTGAAATTGCTAGGTTGCGTTCGGAGTGCATAACCTCCCGAAGGCAGTATACAAGGACGCGAGGTAGTCTAGAGAACAGTGTACACCATCAAATATATAAGGATAAAAGGAAAGCGTTGAAGATTGCAATACGTAGGAGTAAGCGCAGTTGTTTCCTTAATATATGTGAGGAATTAGATGGTAATCCTTGGGGCCTTGCATATAAACTGGTAACCAAGAGACTTAAATGTCTTGGTCCATCGCCGCCAAGAGAGGAGCCTATTCTCAGGGGAATTGTAGATCATCTCTTTCCCCAACAGGAAATTCCTACGTGGCAAAACAGCTATTCGGCTGCATTTTCCGATATTCCTCCGGTTACGATTTCCGAGATAGAAGGCGCTGTCTCGAAATTTAAAGACAATAAGGCGCCAGGCTTAGATTGTATTCCAAATATGGTGCTAAAAGAAGCTGTCAAACTCCACCCTGAGTACTTCTTGAAGGTAATAAGCGCATGCTTGAGCCAGGGAATTTTTCCAACAATGTGGAAAAGACAAAAGCTGGTACTGTTACCCAAGGATAATAAGCCGCTAGACGACCCCTCCTCTTATCGTCCACTGTGTATGATAGATACGAGTGGGAAACTGCTAGAAAGTATAATCTGTAGAAGATTGGAAGGCTGTGTTGAAGCTAAGAATGGTTTATCAAATAACCAATATGGCTTCAGGAAAGCAAGATCAACAGTGGATGCTATCAAGGTTGTAGTAGAAACTGCTGCTAGGGCTATCCAAGGGGAGCGGTGGAGAAATGGAACTAAGGAGTATTGTGTAGTCGTAACCCTAGACGTAAAGAACGCCTTCAACACGGCAAACTGGGGACGTATTGTTGAAGCCTTAGCAAGATTAGACATCCCAGGGTATTTACTGGCAATTATACAGGATTATTTCCGAAATAGAGAGCTAGTTTATGACACCGATAAAGGTACTAGGAGACGCCAGATAATTGGCGGTGTGCCTCAAGGATCAGTACTTGGCCCACTACTGTGGAACGTCATGTACGATGGAGTATTGAGGTTAAATCTACCTGAGAAGGCAAAGATAGTTGGATTCGCAGACGACATAGCGTTAGTATGTGAAGCAAAAGAGTTGCTAGAGGCGGAAACCATTGCAAATGCCAGTATTCAGATCGTTAGGTCTTGGCTCAGGTCAATGGGTCTAGCTCTAGCTGACCATAAAACAGAGGCGGTTCTGATTAGTAGTCGGAAACGTAGGGAAACCATTAGGCTTAATATTGGTACGTGTAGCATAGAATCCAGGGAATGTCTAAAATACCTTGGAGTCATGATTGACACACGTCTATCTTTTCATGAGCACTTTAAGTATATAGGTGCCAGAGCATCGAAGACCTGCTCAGCTTTATCCCGGATCATGCCAAATACGAGAGGTCCGAAATATCTGCAGAGGAAATTGATCTCTAGTGTAGTTAAAAGCATTATCCTGTATGCATCCCCTATATGGTCAGGTTCACTGAGATATCCTACGTATGTGAATCTGATATCCCCTGTGTATAGGCTGGCCGCCCTGCGAGTATGTAGCGCATTCCGAACTGTGTCCGACGAGGCAGCTTTTGTCATCGCCGGTATGATGCCCATCGAATTAGAGGCGATATCGGACAGTACAAATGGTGTGACAGATTTGTGCCTACGTAAGTGGCAGGCACGATGGACAGCGACTGATAAGGGAAGATGGACTTACTCACTGATACCTGACATCAGTACATGGTTATCAAGAAAGCACGGTGACTTGAACTACTATATTACACAGTTTTTGACTGGACATGGTTGCTTCAGGTCGTACTTGTACCGTTTCGGACATGACAGTATTCCGTTTTGTCCGAGCTGTGATGGTAATGTCGTGGAAGATGCCGAACATGTGTTCTTCATCTGTCCACGCTTCAATAGTAGAAGAGAGTGCTTAGAAGCAGATTTAGGGCGTAGAATTAGGCCGGACAACATAGTTCCAACCATGTTGGAATCTTTGTACAACTGGACGTGTGTATGCAATTTTGCAAAATTCGTTCTGTTAGAACTTCGTAGGTTAGAAGAGATTCGCAGAAGAATCTCTTTAGGTTAGATTAGGTCTAGGATCTATTCCCACCCTGTGATGTAAAGCCTTACGGCAGTACCACAGGGAAAGGTTTTGGGTCAGTGTAAAGGGGTGTTTTAGCGTGTTAAAGTCTCGCACTCCTGGCAAACACCATCACTGCCAGGGTCTTTCGATGATTTCATCCCATTCATCCCATGAATAAAAAAAAAAAAAAAAAAAACATATACATGTATACACGCATACACACACATACATACATACACATAAATGCATACATACATACATAGGAATAAATTCTTTAACCAATTAACATAAATAAACAATTTTTTTTTTTTTTTTTTTTTTTTATAAAAAATTTAAATTTTACTAACTAAATACCTATAATTCTGTGCTAATTTTTCTGTGTCTGCCTTTTTTAACAGGTAGAGCATGTTTTTGTCCAAGTGAAAGTATCCACTGAATGTCTTTAGGAATGTCTAAATTAGTAGTATTGACAAACCACTTCTTATTAAATTTTATATCTAATTCTTTTAACTGTATTTCTTCTAGTTTCTCAAATTTATTTCTATGTATTATATTTACCTTTTTCCTATATGAATTAGTCAGATTTTCTTCATAATACAAGAATTCAACAAACTCCTCTAAAGTAAAATATCCTTCTAAGTCCTTCATAATTATATCCTTTTTCCTTTGAAAATGCTTCAATAATTCATGTTTTTCCCTAATAGCTAATCTTAAATAATAATAGCAATTCAAAAAGTTGATCTTAAACCCAGAATAATGACAAAATATGTAGATGATTTGTTTTGCATTATTCCTACATCTGGAATTGATGATATGTTAACAGAACTAAACAAATTTAATTCTAATATAAAGTTTACTATTGAGAAAGAGTTTGATAATAAACTTCCTTACTTAGACACATTAATTATTAGAAAAGGAAATAGATTATTAATAAATTGGTACCAGAAACCTACAGCCTCAGGCAGAATGATTAATTATTATTCTAAGCATAGAAGACATATTATTATCAATACGGCTAGGAATTTCATAGAAAGAGTTTTAAATATTAGTGATAAGGTATTTCATAAAAATAATATAAATAAAATTAAAGACATTTTAGAATATAATAATTTCCCAAAGAGTTTAATAATTAAATTAATATATCAATATAGAGATAGAAGAACAAATAACAATAATAATAATAACAACAATATTAACAACAATACAAATAATAATAATAATAATAATAATAATAACAACAATAATAATAATGGTAATGGTAATATAAATAATACTACACAGCAAAAGACATATAAGTCATTGACTTATATATATGGAATATCAGAAAGATTAGTAAAATCTAAAATTTACGATTCAGAGAAATATAGAATAGCTCACAAGACATATAATACAATGAAAAGACTATTTAGCAAAACAAAAGATAAGATTGATAAGTGGGATAGGTCTAATGTAATTTATAAAATACCTTGCAAGGGGAATAGTCAGGAAAATTGTAATAAGATATATATTGGTACAACTAAAAATAAATTAAAGACTAGGATAACAGGTCATAAGTCAGATCAAAAATATAGACACATGAATTCACAAAAAACTGCTTTATGTTCTCATAGTTCTGAATTATATCATTTTGCAGATTTTGAAAATGTTTCAATATTAAACACAGATAATAATTATAATCGGCGCTTAATGTTAGAAATGTTAGAAATAATTCGCACACCTTTATCACAAAGAATAAATTTTAAGGCAGACACAGAAAAATTAGCACAGAATTATAGGTATTTAGTTAGTAAAATTTAAATTTTTTATAAAAAAAAAAAAAAAAAAAAAAAATTTGTTTATTTATGTTAATTGGTTAAAGAATTTATTCCTATGTATGTATGTATGCATTTATGTGTATGTATGTATGTGTGTGTATGCGTGTATACATGTATATGTGTATATGTATATATGTGTATGTGTATGCATGCGCATGTGTATATATGTATATTTATATCATATCATTATTTTTATATGTTATTTATATACACTATTCTGTAATCAATTCTTATCCTTGTTGTAATGTTGATTGAATAGTTTAAATATTGTAAATGTTTAGTTGTATACATATGTATGTAAATTTGTATATATGTTAATATATTAATTTGTAATTATGTTAGTTATTTATATATATGTATTCATATATATGTGTGTGTATGTGCATATGTGTATGTACATGCATATGTGTTTGTATCTCTCTCTATGTGTGTGTATATATGTTTGTATGTAGTTGTGTATGTTCATGTATGCATATATGTATACGTTCATGTATGTATTGATGTATACATGTATAAATATATACAAGCCTGTATATATGCTTTTGTTTTTATGTTAATATTTTTGAAAACATAGATATATTCGAAAAAATTTTTGTCATATTTCAAAACCAATTTATACAGAAAATTTTAATTTTCGATTGTTATTCCTGATGATGTCAACAAATTGTTGACGAAATATCGAATAAAATAGAAAAATTATAACGATTTTTACAAAAACGACCTCGAGCTCAATCATTCTAAAATACATATATATATATATATATATATATATATATATATATAAATATATATATATATATATATATATATATATATATATATGTATATATATATATATATATATATATATATATATATATATATATTTATATATATATATATATATATATATATTTATATATATATATATATATATATATATATATATATATATTTATATATATATATATATATATAGATAAAAAATAATTAATGTAAAGTCTTTATTCGTTTATTCACAAGAAAATATCTTAAAATCGAAAAAATCACCAAAAATGAATGCAATTTGTTCAACTTTCCCGACTCTAACAGTATCCTACAACTACAAAAATCAACCAAGTCTTGAAAATTTGCATTATAATGCAGAAATTCGTAGAAATCGAGCTGCATACTTGGTTCTCCTAGGCATAATAGGACCATTTCCAAAATCAATTCAAGGAAATGAATATGCTGTCACAATCATATGGGACTTAACTAATATTTAGTAACAATATCAATAGAAGTCAAAAGCGCTGAAACAATTGTATGAAGTATAAAGTATTCGAATGTTGCCAGTTCCCATATCCAACGAAGAAGTTCTTATGGGATATGGGAACTGAATATAAAAATTCTCTACTAATTTGTAAATGAATGAACATTGATAAAGTATCTGTTTTAATACAACACCATCAACAGTACATGTTATTGTCAATATGAATTAGTTTTCTCAAAACTTCCAAATAAATTTCAACAGTTTTATGAAATAGATAGAATCGCACCACTATATAATGTAGATAACTATGCTAAGGAATCTAAATTTAGGTTAGAGGTAGCTTATAAAAGGGCCCAACAATTATTTAATAAAAATACAATTAGGCAGAAATCAAGTTATGATAAAAATTTAATAGATTACAAATTATATATACAGTGGAGGCTCGAAAAAGTTAAGTAGTTTGTTTTTGGGGTGATAAACTTTTCCGAAATCTTAACTTTTCCGTAGTATGAAAACTGCATATGGTTATATGTACTATATATTTACATTGTTTATTTATTTTAAAATTAGGATTATACATACATATTTATATGTACATATATGTATATCATTTTTTTAATATGAAAAACAGTTAGAAGATATGCATATATTACTACACATTTCGATTATTTGTTATGGTAAAGTAATCAGTAGCTTTATTTTGATGGAGCTTTTTATTTGAATGCCATTTTACGAAATCGGATCGTAGTTCGAGAAGCTGTGAAATATGTTTGTCGGAGGACTTGGCATTGTACTCATTCCATTTGATCAGAGTATTAACTGCGCATATTGCATCATTATATGGTACGAACTTTGGAGCTTCGGTCACATTGTCATCCTCTTAATCCGTGCCAGTGTCCGTTTCATTCTCATCAAGGCTATCGGCATTCCACGTAATAGTCTCATCACATGAGAGAATACAATCAGGTGCAACTGTCGTCAATACAGTTAAAGGTTGTATATAAAATTTGCAAAAATTATAATGGTAACTGCTATACGCACTTATTTTATTTTTGTTGCGCATGTAAGTCCCACTGTATTTATAAATATGAATTAAGGATTGAAATATAAGAAGTTAAAATGATCTTAGAAACAGAAAAAAAGAATAAAAAAAAATTGTCTCTAAAAAGTTGAGAAGCACTTAACTTTTTAGCGTCACGTGTGGTAAATAAAAGCTTAACTTTTCCATATACTTAACTTTTCTATGACTTAACTATTTCGAGCCTCCACTGTACATACATACGAGTAAACTAGATAACCAGTATAAGGGACCATATAAAGTTAAGAAAATAGACTTAAGAAATAATGTAACTATAGTTGATAAGAAAGCAAACAAAGAACAAATAGCTCATAGAAATAGACTTAAGTTATATCATAATAATAAATATATGAACTTAAGTTGAGATTAAGACTTTAATTATGAATATATCTAACTTAATTCTTAGTTATAAATAAAACAATGTCCATAAAACATTTCGTTATATAACCATTCGTAGAAAAAGTGGAGGTGTAGCCCTCTTTGTAAGGCATGATTATAAAATATCAAAGAATATCAAGTGCCACTAAAAACTCAGATGGACAACAAACATCATTTGACACCTAGTGCCGTTGCACTTGGAATATGCTTTTTTTGTATTTAAATCAGAGCCCCCAAACGTGACTGAGCGCTTTTGTGCATGTGTATGTTCTTTCTGATTTTTATGTGTGTTTGTTGTTCTTTTTGCAGTGCAGGTTTTTCTGCTTTTACTTGTGTGTTTTGGTGTTTTTTTATACACCGGGCAAATATTAAGTGTTCAAATGCTGAACTAACTCATCGATGTCAATTTCGGTTGTGTTTAGTTTAATTCTCATGAGGTTCTCTAAATTTACATCTGTTAAGCTATTTTTTTGTTTGCTTTTAATAATTTTTAATAAAGAAAAAGCGTGTTCGCAATTGTATGTTGATCCAAACATCGAATAGAGCTTATAAATTTCTGTTAACCTATTGGGGTATTTTTCTCTTGAAATTTTCTCCCAAAATTCCTTGCCCGTCGCCAAAGGTAATGACATATCTTCTAGTATTTCTTTTACTTCTTCTTGTATTGCTGGGTTTTGACTTTGGACGTCATAAGCAAAAATGTTGTTGTGTAAATTTATGAGGGGTGATATCTTTTGAAAATCTTTAAATCTATTGTTCATATTGTTTAAAATTGATTGGTTTATTGAAAGGAATTCTTGAAATAAAGTGTCTGAAATTGATAAATCAAGGGATGCAGTTTTTTGAAGCGATTTAATTATTTAATATACATAATTTTCTATTAAAATGATTAATTAATGGAAATAATTCAAAAATATGCTTATTTTTGACCTGCAATACAAGATTAAGCTTGTTTAGCATATTACAGATATCACAAAGAAATGCTAGTCGTATTATAAAATCATTGTTGCTTAAATGTAACACAAAAATTTTGCAGTCGGGAGACTTATCCAGTTTTAAAAACTCCAAAATTTCCCCGCGTAATTCAAAAAATTTTTCGAGACTCCTTCCTCGACTAAGCCACCCTACTTCTGTGAAGAGAAGTAAATCGCCGTAATCTGCCTCAACCTCCTTAAGAAAATTTTTGAATTTGCAATGGCTTAATGAATGGTGGCCCCCTCGGATTTTATTTATAATTTCACGCATATTTTCATTACATCATTTAAACATAAGTGTTTGGCAAACAAGGCTTGCTGATGAATGATACAGTGGTATGATGGAACGTCAATATGCTGCGATAATAGCCCTATTAAACCATTCTTTTTCCCCACCATCACATTCGCTCCATCAGTACACACAGCACTTAATTTGTTTTTGTCTGCAATTTTGAGAACTTTTTCTTGAACTGATTTCCACAGCGTTTCTCCAATAACATGTCCGTCATAGGAACCAACGCCAAAAAAATCCTCAGAGGTCTCAAAATTTGCATGTACTGTTTTGACATATATTATTAATTGACTTGTGTCGCTGACGTCAGTACTTTCATCCAAGCTTATTGAAAAGAATAGGCACTCCTCAAGGCGTTTTTAATTCTAAAAGCAGCTTTTAATTCTAAAAGCTTAACTTTTCGCTCATCACCCGTGAAAAATTCAAAAAGGTTATGGCAAGCACAATAATGCTTTTTGATCTTAGATATTAGCCCAATTCACAATCCTGTGCAAATGTTCTTGCATTATAGCATTTGCAAATTGAAAGAGTATTTGAGAGCATTTTCAATGTATTTTGTTGGTGTAGAGTACAATTATTTTGCAAATGCAATGATGCACGACCATTTGCACAAGATTGTGAATAGGGCTATTGTGTTTTTTTTTTGCTAACTACACTGTAGCATATCATGCATTGTGCTTCGCCTTCCATATTTTCAATAAAAAAATAATCAATCTCCCAATTATCGTCAAACATCTTTATAAAATTTTTCGAGTGTATTTTTTGCGTACACATGTAGGTCTTGCTTCGATCAATGCTGAACATCAAATGACTCGCTTTGTTTGGCCATAGCAACAACAACGAAACAGCCAAACACACAACATCACACAGACTTTGTACGAAGTACGAAACAGCCAAACACACATACTTACGAAGTAGCTGACGTATACGTGTGTCACCATAACGTCGACTGCGCAAGCCCATGGGTTTGCAAATGAAATTTTGCGTGGCTATGATTTAAATCAGGGAAAGGCAAATGCAGGGCGCGGCGCCCTTTCATTTACTCTTCTGTCACGTACGTGTCTACACGCAGTGTAGAGCTGTAAACAACTTTAATCAGTCTAGTTTCAGCATTCAAACAGGCAGGTTGTGTTTATCGCATACTTTAAGAATCAGCGTTGCCAGAAAGCAATGCGAGTCCGATCAGGGTGGAGAAATCTTTATGAAAAAAATGTTTGCTGATTCTAGTACAAGGAAAGACAAATGCTTTGGCGAAAAATATGAAGAGATGCGGAAAATTATGAATGACATTCCCTTATGACCACCTCGTGTTTTGTTAACAATTTGAACCACAATTCATTGTGTTCATTACATTCAAACTTTTTGCAAATAATGCAGTGAAAAATATATATGTACGTATGTATATTTGCATTACCCTTTGTCAAATGTCCTACAAAACCTTCTTTTTTACACACCATCACTGCATACAGAGCCATAAACATCATTTTGCTCCAATGCCATGCCGATAATAATTTTGTATTATATTGCAAATACCCATAATAAAATTTAGTTAGTTTTTGGAGATTTTAAAGTTTTATTTGGAGAGAAGTGACGAAAGTTGATTGGCAATACCGATTCGTGGTGAGAGCGCAGAGAGTATATAAGTAATACAATCGCAAAATGTAATAGTATAGGTTGCCTTTCCCTGATTTAAATCATAGATGATCAAGCTTCTCTTACCCTATAAAGCTGGCCACACACGCATAAATTTGTTTGCAAACAAATTTAAACTGTATTGCCACACACATGATAAATTTGTTTGCAAATTTCATTTTGTGTTTACTTTTCGTCACAACCATATGGACAGTGGAAAAAAAGCAGTCGCCTTGTATGGAATGTATTTGTGTCTGAAAAGACTTGAAAGAAGGCAAGGTAAACAAAAAAATAAAAAAAGATTGTTGATGCAAGAATGGCTGAAAGATAGAAAAAATTTTTCCCATGCAATTTTGGTAAAAAAACTGGAATTATAGTTATAAACAGAATGAAGAAAAGAAATGTAAACATACATACATGCAGGCGGAACACATTTGTCCTCTGATGTTTACGCTGCGAAATCATCAGCAAAATGAAAAATATAAGAACGAAGTGTCACGAAGTGCAACGAAGAGAGAAACAAAACCGACAATATGCAAACTTCACCACACATGCATAAATTTGTTTCAAAACCAAAATAAATTTTCAAAAGTTTTTGAAAATTTGATATAAGTTTGCAAACAATGCCACACACGCTAAATTTTTACTTAAATTTAAACTTGTTTGCAAACAAATTTATGCGTGTGTGGGGCGTATTATCCAATATTCATATATTGTCAAAGTCTGGATTGTGTTGTGTTTGTATTACGTGTTTTGAGAGAGCAGTGTTTTCTTTGCTTTTGTTTATATCATTTTTGTGTTCGTTTACTCTTGTTCCCAACGATCTTTTTGTTGTGCCAATACATAACAGATTACAGCTGTTCATGTTATTGCCCTTGCAAGGTATTTCATACACTACGTTACTTTGTTGTAGTTTTTCTATTGGGGTTTTTGTTTTTGTTTTTGTGAATATTATTAATACTTAATGTTTTATTGGGTTTGTTTGTAATTTTGTGTCAAGATATGGTAATTCGCCGTCTTTTTCAATCTCTATGGTAAATTTAATTTTTGGGTGGAATTTATTGAGTGTTTCCAGTATTTTGTCCTTGTGGTCAACGTGTACGATAGCTAAGATATCATCTACATATTTGGTTATGTATTTAATGTTAATGTTTTGAAGTTTTAAGTCAGCTAGTGTTACGTTTAGTAATTTGTCTAGTATGATATCTGCGATTGTGGGTGAAAGGGGGTTCCCCATTGGCATGCCGAAGATTTGGCTATGTACGTCCTTTTCGTATATTTTTTATACCCTCCAAAAAAGAATTTGGAGGGTATATTCACTTTGTCATTCCGTTTGTAACGCATCGAAATATCCATCTCAGACCCCATAAAGTATATATATTCTTGATCAGTGATGAAATCTAAGACGAACTGAGCATGTCCGTCCGTCCGTCCGTCTGTGGAAATCACGATTCAGTCCAAACGAAAAGAGCTAGACTCTTGAAATTTGGCATAAATATATTTTAAAACTTAGAGCAGGTTAAGTTCGAAGATGGGCTAAATCGGGCAAGAGGGAAAAAAGTTCCCCTAAGAAGAACTAAACCAACCCAGAAAAAACAACATCATTTTTAAAGTTTTTTGGTTATTTTGTTAAGCAAATGATATATTTTTATGTCAAATACGGTCCAACGCCTTAAACTTGGAGCCATTGAATAAAATAAAAATATTTTTTGACCCCGCCCACTTCAGTGGGCGTTGTTATAGGTAAAAATAGCATAAAAATGTAACAAATTGTTTTACTTAAGCCTACATTCCTTAAAAATAGCACTTTTAAGCTTTAATGACGAAGCTGAGACGAAACCTGGTACTACTCTGCCCTACCCCCTCCTTCCCCTTCGCCCCCTAAATGACCCTACCAAAAAAAAATTTTTTTTTTAAATTTTGTATATAATTATCCCAAGCATTTATCTTTAGAGTTTTATGACTGCCGATTTCTGCCCTACCTCCCCCCCCCCCTCCACCTCTTCGTTTGCCCCTAAATGACCCTACCAAACAAAAAGTTTTTTTTTTAAATTTTGTATATAATCATCCCAAGCATTTATCTTTAGAGTTTTATGACTGCCGATTTCTGCCCTACCCCCCCCTCTCCCTTTGTCCCCAAAATGACCCTACCAAAAAAAAATGTTTTTTTTAAATTTTGTATATAATCATCCCAAGCATTTATCTTTAGGGTTTTATGACTCCCGATTTCTGCCCTACCCCCCCCCCCCTCTTCCTTTGCCCCCTAAATGACCCTACCAAACAAAAAAAATTTTTTAAAATTTTGTATATAATCATCCCAAGCATTTATCTTTACAGTTTTATGACTGCCGATTTCTGCCCTACCCCCCCCCCCCTCTTCCTTTGCCCCCAAAATGACCCTACCAAAAAAATAAATGTTTTTTTAAATTTTGTATATAATCATCCCAAGCATTTATCTTTAGAGTTTTATGACTGCCGTTTTCTGCCCTACCCCCCCCCCCCTCTTCCTTTGCCCCCTAAATGACCCTACCAAACAAAAAAAATTTTTTGTTTAATTTTGTATATAATTTTGTATATAATCATCCCAAGCATTTATCTTTAGAGTTTTATGACTGCCGATTTCTGCCCCCCCCCTTCTTCCTTTGCCCCCTAAATGACCCTACCAAAAAAAAAAAAATTTTTTTTATAAATTGTATATAATCATCCCAAGCATTTATTTTTAGAGTTTTATGTCTACCTGTTTCTGCCCTACCCCTCTAAATGACCCTATTAAAAAAAAAAAATTTATTTTTGTATATAATTATCCCAAGCACTTATTTTTAGAGTTTTATGACAAAGGTGAAATGTTTCCCCCACAGCCCTTGCCAGAGCGACCCCGCCAAAATATAGTTTTTATAGCCTCCAAAGAGAATTGTGATGAAGTCTGAGACGGTCTAGCAATGCCCATACGTTCGTCTGTGGAAAACATGATATTGTATATTTTTGAACCCCGCCCCCTTTAGTGGGCGTGGACGTACGATATTATATAAAGGAACTCTGTCCCACCAAGTTAAACATTTCAAATTCACTTACTAAATATTTGGAGGGTATTTAAGATTCGACCCGGTCGAATATAACGTTTTTACTTGTTTTTTTTTTTTTTTTAATTCATTTTATTTACAATCTATCCACGGATAATAAGTGAATTTTTTAAAATAAAGAATAACATTCATTATTGAACTTCAATAAGAACAACAATATACAATAAAAAAAAAAATTTTGTTAAAGTTCGTTCAAAAATTTATAATATATACATTGTATACAAAAATCTTAAAATTTTATCTATATTAATATTTACATATATGTATGTACACAGAATTTATGTGTAATTAATTAAGTACGAAATGGCAAGTCTAATATGTGGATCCTCTTTAGTCTTCTTACTTCATTTGTTTCATCTAATAGCATTATTGCCAATGGGTTACAAAGATTACTCAGCCTCTCCAAGTAATTTTCGCTATATTTTCTAACTTCTTCTTTAACCATCGGAATTGATAAGTCATCATGAATTGTTTTGTTTGATACAAACCATGGAGCATTAACTAAGGACCTCAATGTTTTCGACTGGAACCTCTGCAAAATTTCAATGTTAGAATTGTTGACCGTTCCCCACAGCTGTATACCATATGTCCACACTGGTTTTAACATTACTTTGTATAAAATTATCTTATTCTCGAGACTTAGTTTTGATTTAGGACCTAGTAACCAAAATAGGCGCTTGAATTTCAAGCTAAGATGCTGCTTCTTAGCTTTAATGTGGTTTTTCCATATAAGCCTGCGATCGATGTGGAGGCCTAAATATTTTACTGTTTCAGATTGCGAAATATCACTGTTGTTAATTGATACACGTGAGCAGTTTTCATGACGCAAAGTAAACGTTACGTGTAAACATTTTTCGTTGTTGACTTTTATCTTCCATTTATTTAACCAAATTCCTATTTCATCAAGCTCTCTTTGAAGATATAGTGATGCAACGTCCGAGGTTGTGTCATCAGCTAATAGCGCTGTATCATCAGCGTAGGTTGCAACAAAAACGTTGTTTATTAGGGGCATATCCGAAGTAAAAATAGTGTATAAAATTGGGCCTAACACACTACCCTGAGGGACACCGGCCTTGACGCTGTAAATTTCAGAAAAATCTCTGTTGACCTTAACATAGTAATACCTTTCGCTGATATAAGATTTTAGTACTAGGTAAAATTGTGTTGGAAGTAGTTTTTTAAGCTTATATAGTAGGCCTGCATGCCAGACCTTATCAAATGCTTGTTGTACATCCAAAAATACATTATATCTTTTGTTTTCCAAGGATTCCCGTATAAAATTTACTATACGATGGCATTGTTCAGGTGTGCCATGCCTTTGTCTAAACCCGAATTGGTACTCTGGTATTATATTTTCTTTTGCTAGTATAGGTAACATTCTTATCAGAAATATCCTTTCAAGTATTTTGGAGAATGTGACTAGCAAACTTATCGGGCGATATGATGTTGCAACATTTTCTGGCTTTCCAGGTTTAGGGACCATTACCACTTCCGCACATTTCCATTGCGAAGGAAAATGATTTAGCCTCAAAATTGAATTAAATATAAGCCTAAGAAATATAACGGCTTTCTTAGGCAAAGCTTGGATTACTTTTCTATCAACAGAGTCGTATCCTGCTGATTGTTTACAATTAATCTTAGCAATCTCCTCCCGTACTTCATTTGGTGAAATGTGTGTTATTGGCCAGTCTACTAGACATGGACTATCAAGAAAGTCGTTGATTTCTTTTGTAGAAGAACAATCATTTATTTCATGTGGCTGAAATGTTTTTGATAAATGTAATGCATATGCTTCAGCTTTGCTTCGATCTGTTCTGCACCATAAACCATTTTCGTCTCTTATAGGTGTATTTTTCTTGATTGGACGCTTTAAATATTTGGTGACATTCCACAGGTAATGTTCATCATATCTTGTAACGTTGAGATTACTAACAAAATTTTCAATCTGTTTATTCTTTATTTCAGTCAGCCGAAGTTTAAGATCCTTTGTGGCCCTATTAAGCATTCGTTTATCATTCGGGTTTCTACTGATTTGCCATATTCTTCTTAGTCTTCTTTTATTTTGAATCATTGTTATTTCAGCAGTGGCATAAACCTGGTTTTGGTTATTATGAGCTTCAGTTGATGGTGTAGATAGAAATCCAGCTTCATGAATTAAATTGTTAAAAGTTTCAGCTGCATCATCTAATTCCGATGCAGATTTTACTGAAATGTTGAGGCTGACAGTTCTTTCTAGCCAGGTGCTAAATGATGATATGTCAGTTTTATTATTTAAAATTTTATATTTTTTCAAGTGACAATGTAAAAATGTATTAAAATCAAGGATAATTGGCGAATGGTCAGAGTTTAGATCATAACTCTCAGTTATTTGTAGCAAATTATTTGGTATGCCATAATATACCACAAAATCTAATAAATCTGGCGTTTTCGTCAAATCTGTAGGCCAATATGTTGGACTACCCGTAGATAAAACTGAATAGTTGTTATTGCTGATACATCTAAAAAGTTCTCTGCACTTAGGATTTATTAATCTCGAACCCCACCAATGATGTTTAGCTTTGAAGTCGCCTCCTGCTATAAATCTAGGCCCAATTTTTCTAAAAAATTCTTGAAATTCCTGACACTTTACAAAATATCTTAGAGGAAAATAAATAGAGCTAATGGTAATGGAAGTCGAATCACAAAATATTTTAATACATGCAGCTTGTAGACTTTGCTGTCTTATTTCGTCGGTGAATTTGTAAGTTATTGACGATTTTATAAGTATTGCTGCTCCACCATGTGCTCTATTGTCCGGGTGGTTGGCTTTTATTATGTCAAAATCTTTTATTTTGAAAAATGATCTGTCTGTGAAGTGTGTTTCCGAGACTAGGAGGATATCCATAAAATTAGTTTTAAGAAATATTTCTACCTCTTGAGTATGATTGGAAAGCCCATTATCATTCCATATTGCAATTCTCAAATTCAATTGCAAAGCTTTGATATTAAAAGAGACATCATATTTATTAACTTATTGGTCTGTTCTATTTGATTTTCAATTAATTTTTCGAGTTTTTCAAAAGAATTGTTTAATGGCTTAAGCTGCTGTGGATTCCGTAAAATTTCACAGTATCAAAATCTATTATTTCGACTAGTGCTGCTGTTTGCATTTTGGTTAAGCTGATTTGGGTAATTTTCACTATTAAATATATATTGGCTGGTTTTATCTCTTCTGTAGAGATTATTATTTTGCAATTTTCTCTTTAGTATTTGTCTATATATTATGCAGCTTTTATAGTTTGCTGGATGGTTTTGTAGACAGTTCACACAGCGTAGAGGAGTTTCCATATTTTTAATACAGTCAATTGTCAGGTGCCCTAAGCCACATTTAACACATCTTTCTTCTTTTTGGCATGCCGAAGTTTTGGCTATGTACGCCCTTTTCGTATATGAAGTAATTGTTGTCGTATAGACAGAATTTGAGATTTCTAAAAATTTTGAAAGTGGAATTGATGTTTTTTATTTAATATAGTTCCATTTATCATTTATTGTTTTTTTATTTATTTTTTTTAACAACTTTTAAATCAAACATTACTTTTTAATTCACATTCGGACACCTGCCATTATCGAATTTCTTTTTTTTCAAAGGTTTCACAATTAAGGATTGTGAGCAAACAACCTCTTCTCTGTGGAGATCAATACCGCGTAAGGCAGTACTTATTGGAATGTTTGTAAAGGGAGAAACTACGTCAAAAGAAACTATCAAATAAATTTTATCCAGGTTTATAGTTTGAAGTTGTTTTTTCAGTTGAAAGAAATTCTTCACATTGTATTCCGTTGAGATTATATATTTGAGAATTTGTCCTATGTATTTACTTAATTGATACTACGGGAGATGTATTGATGAGCCTATAGGTCGTAAGGGCATGTTGTCTTTATGTATCTTCGGAAGGTCATAAATTCTTGGAGCATTGCCTGCAGCACAAGTTAGTTTGCATTTTTGCCAACTGTTTATATCCTTTAACTACTGTGGTGGTGGTAAATTTTACCCTCTCTTATTTATTTTTTAATTTACTCCCTTCAGTTGAGCGCTATCAACTTTATTCTCTTTGTATCTTCTCAAAATACCATTACTATTATTCAGTTGTGTTTTGATCGTAGTGGGTGTCGTATAAGCGGACATTTACACGTGGTGGTGTAAAAATTACCACTCATCCGGGCATACGTTTCTTTTTTATTAGAAATATTTTTACCTCCCCCTCCAGCAGAGCCGAGCACAGTTGCCAGAAAGCTGTGCTACATCTGCCCTAGTAGGTTATAGCGAAAGACTACACATGTTTGCCTGTTTTGCTGCAAGCCTATGTGTATGGGATGCAGTAAAAGCGTATGCATGAATTGTTCAAATAAGGAATAAATGAGTAAAATTCCTAAAATTTAAGTGATCTCAATTTTTTTTTACAATATAATTTTTTTTTGTTTTCTTTTTTATTATTTATGTTATACATTTGGCTGTGAAAAAATGCCTTTTATGTTTTTGTTTTTTTATTTTATAAGTATTTTTTTTAAAGTTATGTTTGTTCCCTTTTTTAGTTTTAAGGAAATTGAATATGAAATAAAATCCTTGTTTTGTTTAACTAGAAGATTGATTTTTTTTATTTTATTATTTTATTCATTTAAAAAACGTGTCATAAAATTCCAATTGAAAGCAAAAAATTAAAAAAAAGATTTTTTTTGGAAAAATTTTCAAAAAATTAAGAAGGGGTAAAATTTACCACCACCACAGCACATACGCCAAAATATTTCACCTCAGTAGTTAAAGGATATACTCGTTTTTGTATAATTCCATTATTATTTTATTGTTATTTTTAATTAGTGTTGTTGTCGGGTCTGTTCTTATTATTTTTTTACTTATTTATTTATTTAGCACTTTTTGCTATTAAAAACTACAATTAATTTTACAAAAATTACTTTTTTAAAATTTTCAAGTCTTTTACTATACACTGAAGTTGAAAAAAGTTTAAGGAAAGTTATCTCTGACATGTGTTGTGATTTTACGCTTATATACAAAAAAATATCTTTCAGTTTTTAACTCTAATGGAATCGTGTTAAATAGTTTATGACCATTATAAAACAAAAGGTTCTGATAAAAGTTTATTGAGCTAAAGTTTAGTCTGAAATCATTGTTATTGCGTAGGTTGTATGACATTACGTCCGTAACATATACCAGTTGATTTTGTAAATACCTAGTCAGCATTTCATTTTTTATTTTATATACAAATATGAGCACGTTCAATATTATCCGCTGGTTGATTGATAGCCATTGCAACTGAGCCACTACATGCGTTAGTCTATGACATTTTAGTATACATATCATGCCTCTATTTTGCAATTTTTGTAATCTATTTTTCATCTGTTGACTTCCGAGAAACAGTAGTGTAGAGCAATACAAATGTGGTTTTATTATAGCGTTATAAATTCTTAAAAATGTTATTGCACACTTTATTACGAATTCGTTTCATGAAAGCAATTTTTTTGCAGATATAATTGAAATCTGCATCAAACTTTAATTTATTGTCAAAAATATTCTATATGTTACTTTATCTTCCAGTAAATTTCGCATTTTAGAGTTGTATTGTTCTTTGTACAGCGCAACTGTTTTGTTTCCCTTGTCTGCCTGAGTTATTACGATCTCCTCATGTGTCTTCAGAAATTTTTTTGTTTTTTCAAAAATGGCTAAAATCAGAGTCTCTCCAGGATTGTTTTTTATATTTCTTTTAAAAGAAGTTACCATATTTGCTAGACTGGTTCTTATCATCTCATTTTCTTCATTTAGGTTGTCATCTAGTTTTTGTATACACTCCTCAACATCCGCTATAATCTCCAGTGGAGAAACATTTTTTCTATTAATGGATAAAGCAAATTTCTTTCCCAAGGATAAAAGCCATTGGATTTCCCAAGGAATTTCTATTTATGTTCTATTTTCAAACCATTGTGTATTGAATATTAGTCCTTCTTTGCTGAAAAATTCGGCTTTAAGTGTATGTAATTTATTAATTTGTTTTTCCTTTTTATTCTCTGTTATATGCTTGACTCTTTCGCTCTGGCTTTTGATAAATTCCTCAAAATCTTGCGTTGAAATAAAATGTTGTGTGCTATCAATTAAGTAAATACATAGGAAAAATTCTCAAACATATAATCTCAACGGAATACAATGTGAAGAATTCCTTTCAACTGAAAAAACAACTTCTAACTATAAACCTGGGGGAAAATGATTTGATAGTTTCTTTTGACGTAGTTTCTCTCTTTACAAACATTCCAATAAGTACTGCCTTACGCAACATATATGATAAATGGGACTATATTAAAGAAAAAACATTAATTTCACGTTCAAAATTTTTAGAAATCCTCAAATTCTGTCTATACGACAATAATTACTTCATATACGAAAAGGACGTACATAGCCAAAACTTCGGCATGCCAATGGGGAACCCCCTTTCACCCACAATCGCAGATATCATACTATACAAATTACTAGACGTAACACTAGCTGAATTAAAACTTCAAAACATTAACATTAAATACATAACCAAATATGTAGCTGATATCTCAGCTATCGTACACGTTGACCACAAGGACAAAATAATGGAAACACTCAACAAATTCCACCCAAAAATTAAATTTACCCTAGAGATTGAAAAAGACGGCGAATTACCATATCTCGAGCAAAATTACATAAGTTTGGATATAAAATAATATTCGACTGATATACAAAAAATTCATCATCCCGTAGAATAATGGACTTTATTACTACCCAACCAAAACCGCAAATCACAAATACAGCAAAGAATTTTATACAAAGAGTACTAGACATTAGTGATAAACAATTTCATACAAAGAACATCAATAAAATCACTCAAATTCTTAAATGCAATAGTTTCCCTCCAGGATTGATTAAATCCCTTATTAAATCCTACAAACCCACAATAGAAAACAAACAGGACAACCAAAATCAAGAAAAAGTCTTTTTTGGTATAAAGTATATTCCCGGCCTCACTGACAACAAAACAATTAAAACAACAATAGATAAAAGATGATATAAATTTTGCATACAAACCCAATAAAACATTAAGTACAATATTCACAAAAACCCAAAAAGAAAAACTACAACAAAGTAACGTAGCGCATGAAATACCATGCAAAGGCATTAACATGAACAGCTGTAATCTGTTATGTATTGGCACAACAAAAATATCGTTGGGAACAAGAGTAAACGAACACAAAAATGATATAAACAAAAGCAAAGAAAACACTGCTCTCAAAACACGTAATACAAACACAACACAATCCAGACTTTGACAATATATGAATATTGGATAAAGTAAACAATACAAAGAAAAGGTATGTACCTATGAATCCAGCAAAAAATAGGCCAAACAATAAACATCAAAGAGGATACTGATAACTTAAGCGCAAGTTACAAGTTATTCAAGCCCGTGCATATTTGGAAACAAATTAAAAAAAAAATTTTTTAACTTTATTCAATGTAACTTTTATATACAACACATGTAAGTCACGTCACTAAAACAATTGTTAATGTATTGAGAAAAATAGTTGATATATCTTTTTTTATTAAATAGACGAAGATCCCTTGAAAAAGTGAACATAAAATTCACGAAACGTCGGGACAAATATGGAATAAAAATTGCATTTTTATTTGCATACACACGGTAGGCCAATAGCTAATCAATTAAAACAAATCCATATAAAAGATTTTATTTAATCTGGTCTACAGTGGTCATTTTCTAAATGTGAGCACTCCAAACTTTTGTGGGTATCACCACATCTGACGTACACCGCAATTAAGTATATGAGCGTTACTCTTTTTCAGTTGCTTAGAGTTAAATAAAATTTCAACTCTAAAAAAAGGTTGAGGAACTTTATTTTTATTAATTATGTTGTGAACTGATTTCATTTCATAAACTTCTGACAGGAGAGCTTCTTACAAGTTCTCAAATGGTAGAGACCTATTTATGCCTTTAATAACTACAGTTAAACCTTTAGCGTTTTTAAATTGATGTGTGTAGTAGTCCTGGTCATTCCCCTTTCGTAGAGACACAACGTAAAAATTACCTTTGCTTACAGTATTTATCAGCATGTCGACCAATTCGTTAGAAGTAGCCCCTCAGGTATGATGGAAGTGGTTTATAAGTCTGGATTGTTGAATGTCTTGTGTTTTCATTTCCCTAGTTATCGAGGATAGTAAATAGGTATTGGTTTGCCATGGAGTTTTTAAGCTGTTTTGGGTTTGGCTAAAATTTATCTGACCAGGGATTAAAGTTACGTTTTCTTATTGTAATATAACGATCCATGCTTATTAACACGTTATCAGTTGCTTTCGATGCTATTGTGTTTGGTATAGCACCCTAATCAGTTATTTAGTTATATCCTTTGCAAATAAATTAATCGTTGTATTTTTTTCAGACTATTTGTTTAACTCGGGTACATTTGCATTTAAACTTGTGTTTGACAGTTAATCATTGGATCAGCATAATTTTTGTTTTTATTATCACTTTGACAAATGACGGAATTCCGCCATTTGTACTGACTCTCCCATCTCTCGTTATAGCGTAATTTAAACTTATACAAGTATGTGATGGAAATAGTTTTCGATTTAAAATCGATTGAAAAACGTACAAAGTTGTGATGCACACATTTATTTCGATTTTATTTTTGTTTTACTTGAAATCGAAATCAATTTCATTTCTCATCTTGTTCTGTGACAGTTTGAGAAAAAAAGATGTGATGGAAAACGAATTTTTGTATTGTTTTTGCGTTTTTAAATCGAGTATGCGGGAATTCTCGATTTAAAAATTTATGTACATATAATTAAAAAAATAAAATGTGGGTAAAGTTGTTTAAAATAATTAAGAGCAATTTATCTATGTATGTATGGATATTAATATTTATAGAGGAAATCAATCACGTAACCAACTGAAAATGAAACAAAATTGGAACATGAATTCGATACGTTTTTTGTCACACCTAATACAATATTATACGTTTTGAGCTTACGATTTCATTTTAAATCTAAACGATTTTCATCACATACCTGATAAATTTTGTTATCACACCCTACGTTTTATATTGTTTTTGTTGTTCTCAAATACCAGAATGGTTGTTGCTAGTTTAAGTGTTTAATTGTTCTTTCCTTGTTTAAATTTTTTCAATATTCACTGCAACTACAGGGATGAAATGGGATGAGGAGCAAAAATTAAAAGAAGTATGGTTGTTTACTTCAACAACAAAAGTAAAAACTGAATTTAATGGTGCAAAGAGCCTATTTTGAGCTCATAGTACACTTGTGAGAAATTTGGACAGATGATGTTTAACATATTTGGAATGGGATCTATACTTCTATGAGAATATTTTACAGCATGGACAAATTAAATTACCTTATCATTTTTATTACAAGGAGTGAACCACATTTTCATAAACACTTCCGTTACTAATTTTTGAATGCCTTCTTCATCATTTACTCGTCGTATCATTTTAACACAAATTTCTGGAATTTTTTTAAAATCCGGATATTCTATACATATGTCACGCAGTATTTTAATTACACGTTTTCGCACAGATACACCTGTATCCTAAAATAAAAAGAAGAATACATGAACTTTTTGCAGTATACTACTAATTTAAATTATACCAGTATTCGTGTAGATAACATATCATAATACTGATCAATTAACTCCTCGTTACTAAGAACAAATTTTCCAACTAAGTCTACAGCAGCTTCCCGCACGGATATTGCAGCATCTAAGAATTTTTGGTTGACACCCATTTGCATATCCTTTCGTTTTAGTACAAATGGATCCACTTCTACTATATTAGCTAAGCACTTCATTGCACGTGTTCTTACTGCTATTGAGGGCTCACTGTTTATTTTAGAAATCAATGAAAAATATTTTAATTCAGTTATGTTACAAACTTACTTAACGACCAATATAATTTTTTTCAGATAGCCATCAAATGATTGACTAAACGGCCGTTTCGTTGCCAAATATTGTGCGATAAGATGAGCGTTGGTGTAGTCTATATACGTTTTAATATGTTGTGATGTGTGACTATTATCGGCTAATGCAGAAAACGGTTTAATATTATTTAGTAAGTAACTTTTACGTTCCTCAAGTACATTGAATATTTCCAAATTTAGCTCTTGATCTACAATCCCAGAATCACGATTATGTGTATTATCATCGGTGTTATCGTCTCCACTTTCGTTACAACTTTCACTTTCTGATGAACCGGACGAGCCACCTAGAAATATAAATATTCATTTTTTAATTAATTTAGAGAACATTCAGTCGAACAAAAAAAAAACACACACATATATATATATCCACAAGGTTATTCGTATATGAAATCTAAAAATATATTTGTACGGATAACAGGCAGTAACAACCCTGCGGCTCCTGAGTTGTTATAACGAGTTGGAGGATTTCAACAAATATGCCCCAAGTGTGGCCCTTTATTTGCCACACTGCAAAATGAAGTTTTGAAACCCCTGGCATTAAGACCAAGACCAGTACGGTGTTACTTATGACATTCCTGGGCAAGCGATTTTGAAGTGGTAGAACACTGGGCTGGCAGGTCTGGTATTCTGGGACTTAAGTATCTATGAGTGAATTTGTACAAAAATGGCTCTCAGGCTAATGTCGCGACTGCCTCCTTGCTATTAAAACTTGGCAAGTCTCAAAGTATGTTCGAAGTTCGCCATCATTAAGTTGGTGGTGTTGGTCCGGATGTCGATTCCCGGTTAGTACGGCTCTGGCTGATGGATTCATAAGGTCTTATCGTCAACCCTCGCATGAACCTCACTGATTGCAAAAGGACCCATGGGATCTTATCGTGACCGCACAACAGCCGGATAGCGGCTGCGAGTTTGGACTCAATTGAATGGAAAACCAAAAAAACTAATTAAGATTCTATAGGCTAATTGTTCGAAATTTTAATTTAAATCTCGGAAAGACATGATAAATATTCCAAGGCACAAAGGCAAGTCAACATCAGTTTTTATTCAACTTACACAGCAGAGCAGAACAGCTGTTTTCGAAAGACGCAACCCTTTCATCATCAGTGCTCATGTGTATTGTGTTTGTCACCACTTATTAGGTGGCTTAGTTGAATGTGATAACAGTTCCTATTTACACAAATTTTATTGTGAAAAAGAATACGGGAACTGTATCAACCTGATGTTAACATGTTATTGTTATAATACCCGTGTTACCGTTTGATTATTTTTCTTCATGTCCCATTTTTCTGAATTTTTTGTTCCATCATACCTAAGTCAAACTTTTTTGGTTTGAATTTTATACTTAAGTACATGTGAACGTTTTTCCAATTTTTATTATTGGGTAGCTCAAGCCATAGCTTAAATTTGTATGTAGTAATAATTTTAACGAACATTTTTATATTGCTATATTAAATTTGAATTAAGATTCTATAGGCTAATTGTTCGAAATTTTAATTTAAATCTCAGAAAGACATGATAAATATTCCAAGGCACAAAGGCAAGTCAACATCAGTTTTTATTCAATAAAATTTGTGTAAATAGGAACTGTTATCACATTCAACTAAGCCACCTAATAAGTGGTGACAAACACAATACACATGAGCACTGATGATGAAAGGGTTGCGTCTTTCGAAAACAGCTGTTCTGCTCTGCTGTGTAAGTTGAATAAAAACTGATGTTGACTTGCCTTTGTGCCTTGGAATATTTATCATGTCTTTCTGAGATTTAAATTAAAATTTCGAACAATTAGCCTATAGAATCTTAATTCAAATTTAATATAGCAATATAAAAATGTTCGTTAAAATTATTACTACATACAAATTTAAGCTATGGCTTGAGCTACCCAATAATAAAAATTGGAAAAACGTTCACATGTACTTAAGTATAAAATTCAAACCAAAAAAGTTTGACTTAGGTATGATGGAACAAAAAATTCAGAAAAATGGGACATGAAGAAAAATAATCAAACGGTAACACGGGTATTATAACAATAACATGTTAACATCAGGTTGATACAGTTCCCGTATTCTTTTTCACAATAAAATTTGTGTAAATAGGAACTGTTATCACATTCAACTAAGCCACCTAATAAGTGGTGACAAACACAATACACATGAGCACTGATGATGAAAGGGTTGCGTCTTTCGAAAACAGCTGTTCTGCTCTGCTGTGTAAGTTGAATAAAAACTGATGTTGACTTGCCTTTGTGCCTTGGAATATTTATCATGTCTTTCTGAGATTTAAATTAAAATTTCGAACAATTAGCCTATAGAATCTTAATTCAAATTTAATATAGCAATATAAAAATGTTCGTTAAAATTATTACTACATACAAATTTAAGCTATGGCTTGAGCTACCCAATAATAAAAATTGGAAAAACGTTCACATGTACTTAAGTATAAAATTCAAACCAAAAAAGTTTGACTTAGGTATGATGGAACAAAAAATTCAGAAAAATGGGACATGAAGAAAAATAATCAAACGGTAACACGGGTATTATAACAATAACATGTTAACATCAGGTTGATACAGTTCCCGTATTCTTTTTCACAATAAAATTTGTGTAAATAGGAACTGTTATCACATTCAACTAAGCCACCTAATAAGTGGTGACAAACACAATACACATGAGCACTGATGATGAAAGGGTTGCGTCTTTCGAAAACAGCTGTTCTGCTCTGCTGTGTAAGTTGAATAAAAACTGATGTTGACTTGCCTTTGTGCCTTGGAATATTTATCATGTCTTTCTGAGATTTAAATTAAAATTTCGAACAATTAGCCTATAGAATCTTAATTCAAATTTAATATAGCAATATAAAAATGTTCGTTAAAATTATTACTACATACAAAAAAACTAAAATTAATTTAAAAGCGTGCGTGGAAAGCTCAGGAAATGGAGACTGAAAATCCAAAACCATTGCTGAAGAAGCTGGTGATCCTGAGGTCGCCCCCTACGGTGGTGAACATGCCGAATAGGGAAAGTTTTGGCACTGTAGCTCGTGGTGGGCAAGAGCCGACGAGTAAAGTTTTCAAACTATTAGAGAATACAGCAAAGCTAATAGACTTCCTCAAGACAAGATGGAATGTCCACAAGGATTGTTTAATTCAATATATTGATTTTGAATAAGGATAAACTGGTTTGTTTACCCTGGCTGAAAATATCTTCAAGGCAATGGCACCAAGAACAGTATATAGTGCAACACTAGCACTTGAAACCTGGTTGCTGCGGAGATTAAAATGGTCTTTGGAAGAATAAACTAGTTTGATTATTTGCTTTTCCAATTACGACAAAGTTTTTGTTAATTTTGGTTTCCTATATACTAATTTAATTTTAACATTATTTTACAGTTAATTGCATAAATATCACTTATGCTGACTAAGAATAAACGGGTTTTTATTGGAACAATACGTCACTGAAATATTATATTACTTTAGCTGATGAAGCTATGTAAACAAAAATAAACAATTAATTTAGGTAATAGTGCAATGGACTTCACATTTTATAACAAAAAATACATTAATGCAATTAACTCTATAAACGCAACATAAGCAAATATATAAATTTATTTTTGAATAAATGCAATGAACTCTACAAAGCGTAATATAATCTAAATTGATTGTTATGTGAAGGTGTGAACAAGGATATAGTTTCGATGTCTAGAGATATACAGGATTTTTATGGAAATGTCATGTGAGCTAAGCAGTGAAACTGCTAGTAAGAGCAAAGTGCATTGCAACAAGTACACGCAGACAGCGGATATGGTAAGACCTACTCTCCCTGTGCCTGTAGGCGCGACACCGAACCGCAGAAGAGATGAAAAAACTTTTAGGCCAAAGGGGAATAGGGCTAAGAAGAAGCGGAAGGATTCAGTAGATGATGTCAGAAGTAGTGAAGATAGTTCTTTAGGATCAGCGGTAGCGAATAGTGCTGCTATGCAGAACCCAAGTACTATCGAACCTGGTTGGATAAAAGGGTACGGAATAGAAATAGGATAAGGAATAAGCAGGTGTCACGTTCAGATGCCCTGGTTATTAAATCGTGTGGGAACGCTTCCTATGTTAATATTCTCAGGCAAGTAAACAAATACCCTAAGCTTATTAATCTGGGGAGAATGTAAAAAGCATTACGAAACCCGAAAGAGGTGAGCTGCTGCTAGAGCTGAGTAAACCTGCTCACCATAACACAGGTATGTTCAGGTCGGAAGTAGAAGCGGTACTGGGTGAAGCTGCCGAAGTACGAGCACTATCCCAGGAGTTTAGGATTAAAATTAGGGGCATAGATGAAGTAACTTCTAAGGAGGACATTTATAACACCACAGTTAGTAAATCCAATGATTTTAAAGTACTGCAGATGACTGCAGTTAAATCACTGAGACGAGCGTATCGAGGCACACAAACTGCCACGATTGGCCTGAGTGTTCTTCTAGCTAGACGTCTTCTAGAGGTATCGTAGATACGCATCGGCTGAGTCGTATGTCGAATACGGGAAAAGATGGCACCGAAAAGGGGCTACAACTACAACTCCACTATGGACATAAGGCGACATATTGTAGGGGCCAGGATCTATCCAAGAATTTCTTGCGGTGTGGAGAAACTAGCCACAGGATTGGAACATGTTCCAATAAACCGTCGTGCTTGCTCTGTAGAAAGGGTACAAATACTAATCCTGACCATGTTACCGGATGTGTAGTTTGCCCGTACAACAAGAAAGCACAGCAGAGGCTTAAGGAACATTACTTAAGAATCAAAATGCGCATACTACAGCTAAATCTCAATCATTGCCAAGCAGCACATGAGCTGCTTAACCAAAGCGTACAAGATTTAAAAGTGGACGTCGCTGTACTTAGCGAACCATAAAAGGGGATTGTATCTGTAAATTGGGTTGCTGATAATACAGATACATCGGCTATATGGACTACCGGTTCCTTAACATTGAGGGAGAAGTCAGCACCGCAATGCGGGTACACGCGGGCCACTGTTCCCGGCATATGTTTGTACAGCTGCTATGTTTTTCCTAGGTATTCTATTGAGGACTTTCGTGTTATTGTAGACAACATAGCGAAGGATGCTGCCGCCAGGGGTCCCGTTATAATAGCAGGAGATTTTAATGCGTGGGCTGTTGAAATCTTTCTGCGCTGAATGTTGTACTCTTGAATTCTGGAGATGAGGAAACCTTCAGAAGAGGAAATGGTGGATCAGTTATTGACATTACGTTTGCCAGTGAAACCATCATAAACCGTGTGAACTTGGGAGTATCTGATCTTTATACTCCTAGCGATCACAGTGCCATTATTGTAGATGTGCAGGATGATATACATCGTGTGATCCTCCGGGCACAAGGTTTGACGGGATGGAAATACCTTTGATAAGGATATTTTTGCCCATCTGTGTTGAGGGTATGGACTTGAATGGTTCAGCTGAGGATATGGCGGTACAATTGGTAAACCATATCAAGCGGCCGTGCGATGCATCTATGGTGAGGCTGAAAGGATCCGCAAGGGGATCACCGGTTTATTGGTGGAATAATGATATTGCTAGCTTGAGGGCTGAGTGTATACGTGCCAGAAGGCAATATACAAGAACTCGAGGTAGGTGGGAGAATAGTGCACACCAACAGAATTATAGGGATAAGAGGACGGCCTTAAAAATGGCAATTCGTAGGAGCAATGCTTTCTTAATATTTGTGATGAGGTAAATAATAATCCTTGGGGTTCTTGCATATAAGCTGGTCACAAAGAAACTTAAATGCCTAAGCCCGTTGCAACCGAGTGAAGGACCAATCCGGAAGAGAATTGTAGACCACCTCTTCCCCCACCAGGAGGCACCACCTTGGGAACACAGCCCTCCTAACGAAACCTTAAGCTTTCCCTCGGTTACAATAACAGAGATCGAGGACGTTGTCTCTACGTTTAGGGACAAAAAGGCACCGGGCCTAGACGGTATTCCAAATATAGTGTTGAAACAGGCCATTAAGCTGTGTCGCGAGAAGTTCTTAAGAGTGGTGGATGCATGCTTAAGTAAGGGGAATTTTCCAACAAGATGGAAGTTGGTGTTACCACCAAGGGACAATAAACCTCTAATTGACCCTCATCTTATCGGCCACTGTGTATGATGGATACATGTGGGAAATTGCTGGGGGTGTAATCTGCAGAAGACTTGGGAACTGCGTTGAAGACAGACATGGCCTATCAGACAACCAATTTGGCTTCAAGAAAGCAAAGTCAACAGTGGATGTTATAAATATGGTAGTGGAAACTGCTGCTCGAACTATCTATGGCAAGAGTTGGAGTGTTGATGCTTTAACTCGATTGGACAGCCCAGAATATCTGATACGAATAGTGCACGATTATTTCCGGAATAGAGAATTGATCTATAATACAGATGTAGGTATAAGGAAACGTAGGATTAACGATGGAGTTCCCCAAGGATCGATACTTGGGCCATTGATATGGAACATATTGTACGATGGAGTACTAAGATTGAGTTAACCTGAAAGAGTAAGTAAGTAGTGGGATTCGTAGACGACATAGCGTTAGTGTGTGAGGACAAGGAATTATTAGAGGCAGAAACCATTGCAAATGCCAGCGTACAATTAGTAAAGTCTTGTATCACTTCGATGGGATTTACTCTAGGTGATCATAAAACCGAAGCGGCTTTGATTAGTAGCCGTAAGGCTAGGGAAAGTATTACCCTGGATGTTGGCACCTGTTGCATAGAATCGAAGGCATTTCTAAAATATCTGGGCGTGATGATTGATACACGTCTATCTTTTCGTGAGCACTTGCGATATATAGCATCCAAAGCATCGAAAACCTGCTTGGCGCTGCTTTGAGAGTATGTAGTGTACAGTACAATACGCATATAAGAAACTCGCTTATAAGAAAAACTCGTTTATAAGAAAGATATTTGCAGACACCATGCACATTTGTATATATCTACGTACTAAATAATCCTCATATAAGAAACTCTCTTATAAGAAAAACTCTTCTATAAGAAACAAATTCTTAAGAAAAATTACACTCATTCCATAGAAAATGGTACGTGTATAAGAAAATAGTATATATTCTCACAATTGAATTTATTTTAACTTCGGTTAAAATAGATTTTTTTTTTGTGTATAATTTACAATTATCAAATGTGATTTTAAGTGAAGTGCAATCACCTGTTTTGTTATGTTTCTATCTTTAGCTGTGTACTTACATACATATTTATATTTGTAGGACAAATAAACGAAATTTAGTACAAAATGATCTGTAGTATGTATTATTAAATAGTTTTATTTCAATTATATATTTCTATTGGAAATTTTTTAAATTCTGTTACTGATGTATATAAGAAAATATCTTTCTTACATGCGTGTCACAGATATAAGAAAGTATTTTTCTTATATGCGTGTTTTCTTTATAAGAAAGCTGGCATATAAGAAAGAAAATCGGTGAATTTTTAGACTTTCTTATATGCGTATTGTACTGTATTTCGAACAGTGTCGGACAGAGCGGCTTTTATCATTGCAGATATAGTTCCAATCGATTTAGAAATCAAAAATAGGGATAACTCGGACTTATGTTTATGAAAGTGGCAGGAACGCTGGTCAACCACTGGAAAGGAAAGAAGCACTTATGCACTAGTACCCGACGTCAGAGTATGGCTGACTAGGAAACATGGTGAATTAAACTATTACCTGACACAGTTCTTGTCTGGACATGCGTACTTTAGGTCATATCTATTTCGTTTCAAGCACGACGATTCCCCATTCTGTCCACATTGCAGTGGGAATGTAGTTGAATATGCTGGGCATATCGTCTTTGTCTGCTTACGATTCAACAACTGGAGGTCGTATTTAGAAGAAGGATTGGGACGCACGATCGGCCCGGGAATATAACACCGGTCATGATGGAATCGTTATTAAATTGGACAGCGTGTGTAATTTTGTACAGATAGTTCTAATAGAACTTCGCAGATAAGAACAGATTCGTAGGAGAATCAATACGTCTTAAATTTCGTTGGTAACTAACGATGAAGTATGCGCATCAGTTCCGAACCTCTTTACTTAGGAACTAAGGAGGACGTAGGAATAATACTGATAATACTACCCACCCTGACGAAATGTCAAGGCTGTTCCAAGGTGGTGCTAGTGAAGTTGACGTTGGTCCACTATTGATAGTTGCTATCATTATATACATATATATGTATATATATATATATATATATATATATATATATATATATATATATATATATATATACATATATATATATTTATATATATATATATATATATATATATATATTTATATATATATATATATATATATATATATATATATGTATATATATATATATATATATATATATATATATATATATAAATTATATATACATATATCTATATCCATATATATATATATATATATATATATATATATATATACATATGTATAAAAAAACATATTTGCTACACGTTTCGCATCGGATACAAAAGCTGAAGATATGAAATGGTATATTCAAAGGAAATTTGAAAATTGCTCACCACAGGATATTCTCGTTTTTAAAATAAACTCTAGAAATAGAGCATCATTCAAAATAATTGTACCGGAGGTACTGTTTCAGCAAATTGTTAGTCAAGAGTTTTGGCCTAAGAATGCTTTAGTACGTGAATTCATTTATAAAGATGATAATAATGCTCGCTTGCCTAACTTAGCGCATCCCAACCCAAAAAACTAATATCTATTTTATACCAAAATGTCAGAGGTATTAATTCAAAATTGTCATCGATTTACCGAAACAGCTTTGGATATGACAACGATATTATAGCATTCACTGAAACCTGGCTTAGTGGTAAAATTAATAATACCGAAATTATGTGTTCCAGATACCAAATTTTCAGAAAAGATAGAGAAAGTTGTCAAACAGCCAATAATATTGTAAAAAATCGGGTGGTGGTGTTTTAATTGCTGTCTCAACTATGTTTTCGTCGGAAGATATTATACTGCATGATTTTTTGCACATTGAGTTTATATGCGTATTAGTGAAAATACATAAACAGCTTATGTATATTATTTGCTTGTATATTCCTCCTAACTCGCAATATTCTATCTATGAGGATTACCTAAAAGCTATAAATGTTATTGCAGATAAAGTAAATTCAAATGATATTATACTTGTGCTGGGAGATTTTAATATGTCAAATGTGTCCTGGAAATCTGTGCCTGATTGTAATTATTTGTCACCTCTTCAATCTTCGGAATTATCGCAGTATTTCATTAACAGTTTACTGGAGTGCTGCCTTTTTCAAATCAACTGCATCACAAATACTTCTGATAAATTGTTAGACCTTGTATTTGTCAATGAACCGTCAGACTTTTCGATATCGCAGCATCCCCCGCTTTCAAATCCTGAGAATAGTTATTATCCTACGATTGAATTAACTTATATCTACCAACCTCATCGACGGTCAAATACATCTCAGCAAAATAAAATTTTTCGTTTTAAGTCAACAAATTACATTAAACTTCAACGTGAACTCTCTCAAATCGACAGGTTAAATGAATTATCTTATGGCAATGATTTAGACAAAAGTATTGAAAAATTTTACCAGATACTACACAAATGCTTCCTATCTTCAATACCTAGAGTACTACCTGCCCCCTGCCATGGTCCACCTTGGAACACTAAACAACTTTCAAGACTTAAAAACCGCAAGAGTAAACTATTTAAAAAGTACAAGCAAAATGAATCTCAACTAAATTATTCCATGTACTCCTCAGCAAGATCTGCATATACCATTGCTAATCAACTGGCTTATAGTGCTTATTTAAACAGGATAAAAAGTAACCTAAAAAATGATCCCAAAGCTTTTTATAAGTTTGTCAGCTCGAAGAGGAGTGTGTCAGATTTCCCTTCTGTTATGAAGTTTAAAGATTATGAGTCGTCAGATGATAAAGTTATAAGTAATATGTTTGCTGAATTTTTTGCATCAACCTATTCTTCGTCTACGTTTAGCAATATAGAGCAGTATTCTTACCATATCCCTGAATCAGTGAATTTTAATGTACCCCGTATTGAGCAGCAAACTGTTTTGACTTATATGAAAAATCTAAAACTTTCGTATGATCCCGGTCCTGATGGTATTCCTAGTAGTATTTTAAAATACTGTGCTCATTTACTAAGCACTCCATTGACCTATTTATTCAACAAATCACTCAAATTGAGTTACTTTCCTCTAATTTGGAAGAAATCGTTCATCATTCCGCTATTCAAATCTGGATCTAAAGCTGATATATCCAATTATAGAGGTATAGCTAAACTGAACGCTATACCAAAGTTGTTTGAGCAACTCTTATGCGATACATTGTCTTATCAAGCAACGTCTATCCTTTCTTCTGCGCAGCATGGTTTCTGTAAAGGTCGATCAACTATTACGAATCTCTTAGAATTAACAACCTTAGTTAACGATGGATTTGTCACTGGCAAACAAACAGATGTCATCTATTTTGATTTTAGTAAGGCCTTTGATAAGGTGAATCACAACTTACTTATTCATAAGCTTGATCGAATTGGATTTGGAACGTCTCTAATAAAATGGATCGAATCTTATTTGAAGAACAGAATGCAGTGTGTCAAGTTCCGCAATATGCTCTCTACTGATATCCGTTGTTGAAAACTCAAATATACTAATGTATGCAGATGACGTAAAGTTATTCTTATCGCTTGATTCTATTGATCAACAGTTGCGTCTCCAAGCTGACATTGTACATTTAACCGCTTGGTGCGCTAATAATTTAATGGACCTAAATGTGAAAAAGTGCAAATATATGATTTTCTCAAGATCAACACCAATCAATGGACTCTATAAAATGAATAATGCTGTTCTTGACCTACTGGATTCATTTAATGACTTGAGAGTTATTTTAGATAAAAAATTGGACTTCAGGTGCCATATAACCTCGACGATTAACAAAGCTACTGGTGTTCTGGCTTTTATTAAACGCTGGGCTAAGGAGTTCTCTGACCCTTATACAACCAAGATGTTATTTACTACTTTAGTTCGCGCAATACTTGAATACGGATCTGTTGTATGGGACCCACAATATCTTTCACATTCAAATAAAATGGAGTCAGTACAAGTGCAATTCTTATTATTTTGTCTTCGTGGTCTTCCTTGGAACTCTAATATAAGATTACCATCTTACGAGAGACACCTAAGACTAATTAAGCTTCCAACCTTAAGGAGCCGTCGACAAATGCTAAATGTTACCTTTCTGCTGAAATTAATAAACGGCTGCGTCACATCACAATTTCTCCTGAGCAAAATAAACTTGAATATACCCAATCGTCCAACAAGGTATTATAGCTTCTTGAGAATTAAGTTTTACACTACAAACTATAGTAACTTCGATCCCTTTCGGAGATATTGCAGTGATTTTAATAGTCTTTACCCTTGTATCGATTTCAACAAAAGTATTGATGTCGTAAAAAATGATATAATTTTACATCTTAACTCATTACAAAATTGATTTATTTATAAATGTTTAATTTGTTAAATCGACATTTGTTAGAGCCATATTTGTTGTTTTTGCTGTAATTTGTCTTGTTACTATTAAAACAAAGCTTTATAGATTCCATTTATATATGTATGTAATTATCATTTCTGAAACATTGCTATATTTTAATTGTATCAGTCTGTAAGGATTAACCCATAGACTAAATAAATAAAATAAAATAAAAAAAATAAAAAAAAATATATATATATATATATATATATATATATATATATATATATATATATATATATGTCTATATATGTATATGTACACATATATATATATATATATATATATATATATATATATACATATATATATATATATACATATGTATATACATATATGTGACCTGCTCCACGAAAAGGGACGTCTGCGCGGAAAAATTTTTTTTTTACTTTTTGAGTGACTCTTATAGGAAAAATACGCTTTTTCAAATGCCACAAACCGAATGTTTCTATGTCTTTTAGTTTTTTTTTTACAAATCAGCTGTAAAGATGAGCATAAGTAATTGCGCATAACCATGCGCAAAACACGGAAAAACGAAGCCCTTTTTTTAAACGCGTTTTGCTCAACAACGTCTGTTCGGGGCAGAGGTTCCTTTTCGTGGAGGTCACATATACATATATATATATATATATATATATATATACATATACGTATATATATACATACATATACACATATATACACAATATATATATATATATATATATATATATATATATATATATATATATATATATATATATACGAGTATATACATACATATATATATATACTTGAGTATATATATATATATATATATATATATATATACATATATATATATATATATACATATATATATATATATATATATATACATATATATATATATATATATATATACATATATATATATATATATATATATATATATATATATGATGTTGCCTTATAAATACTTTTCTTGTTATCAAATTGATTTTTAATTGTATAAAGTTCTAACTGTAGTTTGTATGAGTTTCAAAGCCTACTATGCTTATTAAATAAAATAATTTGTATTTTACAAATTTATATATATATATATATATATATATATATATATACATATATATATATATATATATATATATATATATATATATACATATACAATGGGTGATACATTTCAAAGTTCTCTACTTAAAAAAATAACAGAAAATTCATATTTAATGAAGAAGGTTTATTATCATTTGTAAGAACATTCTTTGGTATTTATTTTTTGAAGACTATGTCTATTAAATGTTGGCCGTTGCTAAGTCGCAGATGGTCCCTCCGTTGAGTCCAATCTTCGATGACTCGTTCGAGCATTTCGACTGGTAACTGGCGAATGACACGCGTGATGATTTCCTCCAAGGCCTGATTCGAAGCGGGTTTGTCCGAATAAATTTTAGACTTTACATATCCTCACAGGAAACAGTATAACGGTGTGATATCACACGATCTTGGTGGCTAATCGATCTGCCAAAAACGTGAAATTATGTGCTCACCGAAATGTTCTCTCAATAAATCCATTGATTGATGCGATGTGAGGGAAGTGGCACCGTCTTGCTGAAATCAACTGTCGCCGATATCACGAGTTTCAGGCATCAAATAGTCGGTTATCATGGCACGATAACCG
>OX637533.1:65344661-65352161 GCA_951800035.1 Linnaemya tessellans | reverse complement strand
ATAACTACCATCAGCAAGAAACCTGGATGCACAACACAATTTTAAAACCTTTGGAATGGCAGAGCAGCGGGTTGAAGGTGTTAAAAAAGAGTCAAGCTTTTGTAACAAAAACAAAAAACCATCTTTGTTTATCCGGAACAATTTTATAAAACTATAAAATTTATGTGTAATCAATACATTTTAAAAATTTGTTATTTTAGGATTGTATATTTAGGAGTATCATACGTACTCAGTATTTGGTAGCTCTAATGGATTTGTCGCGCATATTTTTCCGAATACGTGCCATGTATGTATTATTGTTATTTTCAATTTCATCATCAAAATATAAATCATCGTTAATATCCATAATTCTTTTTGTTTTATATATGTATTTCAGACGAAAAATACGTTTATTCAATTTTTTACTTTGACATTTGTTGGCGCGCAGGTATGCTTTTTTATGGAAATATCTACTACAATTACATTACAACCCTGTGACATACACAACAGCTAGCTGTTGTAAACCATAATCGCAAAAAGGGTTAGTGTTGTGTTGTAACTAAAACAACACAACATTTTTGTGTTGTAAACCATAATCGGGCCCTAAAGTCTACTGACGATTTGGTAAAGCACCAATGAAATGCATATAGACATTGCTTAACCACCAACAAATAAATTTCATTTATATACATATATATATATATATATATATATATATATATATATATTAATATATATATCTATATGTTAATATATATACATATATATGTATATATATATATATATATATATATATATATATATATATATATACATATATATATATATATATATATATATATATATATATATATATATATATATATATATATACATTTATATATATATATATATATATATACATATATATACATATATATATATATATATATATACACATATGGACAGAAAAATAGGTGTGAAGTAAATATTTCAGTGTTTTTACATTTTTCTTTATTAAATTCATATTTTTTTAACTGATTTTTCAAGAACACATATTTTGTTTAACAAAAATTAATATCAAAGTGAAAATAACGGAAAATAAATAAAAAATAACTTAAATTCAAGAATTTGAAAATTTTAGCTTGGTCAAAAAAATAGGTGTGTAAGAAAAAACTTAAGACAAATATAAGAATTCTAACACGCAGGTTACTTTTTTCAAATAAATATCAAAGAACATTGCTAATATCCTGAATAACCACCATTATTTTTAAGGACAGCTTCTATTCTACGAGGCATAGATGAAATCAGCTTACGGCAAGTCCCTACAGGGATGTTATTCCAAGCTTCTTGAATTTTTTTGCCATAATTGTGTTTTATAAGTACATGGAAGCTTGGATACTTTTCGTTTTAGCTCACCCCATAGGTTCTCTATTGGATTCAAGTCGGGGAATTGACTTGGCCAATCGATTATACTCAAATTATTTTGCCGAAACCATGCACTTACTAGCTTTGATGAGTGCTTCGGGTCATTGTCTTGCTGAAATTTCCATTTAAGAGGCATATTCTCTTCAGCATATGGTAGCATAACAGTCTCTAACAAATCCTTATACACAAATCTATCCATTGTGTTTTCTATTAAATGAATTGGACCAACACCATTCCAAGAAAAGCAGCCCCATACCATCACATTTCCTCCCCCATGCTTAATTGTTTTTTTTATAAAGCGAATATGGAATTCCTTTCCTTTGGGCCGACGTACGTTTCTTGCGGGGTCATTACCAACCAAATTGATTTTGGTTTCGTCGCTCCAAAGGATGTTTCGCCAGTTTTTCTCTATATATATATACATATGTAGATTGTTTTCTTTTTTTAAATTAAATAGATTATAAATACTGAGTGATTTGAAATAAAAATAATATGTTGTCAAAGAATGTCCAAGTGGACTTTAAGTCATTTAATGAAATATTGAGTGAAATAAAGATACAGAGTTGATGATGGTACATAAAACATAAACTTGCGTTTGCCACGTCTTTTCCTCGCGACTGCTCAACAACGACTGACTCGTATTAAGTTGACAATGTTTTGTAGATTGCTTCGGGCCTTCCCCACCGCTCACTTTGACAACATCATACGTATTATGCGGCTCCACTTTGGTTAGACGGTAGGGACCAAAATACTTCGGCCTTAACTTAAGACCACACCCAAGTTGCGTTCTTTTAATAGCGACTAGGTCACCGATGTTGTAGTTACTGGCTGGCTTGCGTTTTAGGTTGTAGGCTCTTTTGTTCTCATCTTGGAGTTTCATAATACTTTGCTTAGCGTCTCGTCTGGCTTCGGAACGTTGATGATCAAAATTGGTAACGACTTCTTGCTCTAGCAGCTCTTTGATTCGGATGTCTTTTTTACTATGCATTTTGATACCAATTAACACTTCAAACGGCGTTGAATTGATGCTTCGATTGTAAGTCGAATTAAGGATTTGTTGGACCTTTCCAACATACTTACACCATTTGGTAGGATATTACATACTGATCTTAGCTAATACTGGAACAATGATGCTATTCATTCTCTCGATTCGCCTCTTAGCTCGGGGCAAACCTGTCGTAATCTTCAAATGTTGAATGCCTTCGTCATCACAATATTTTTGGAATTCTGCTGAGGTAAATGCTGAGCCTCGGTCTGACACAATTTGGGTGGGATTACCAAACGTAATGCTTTGTAATTCCAATTTGGATATGGCATCTCTTGCGGTTGTGGATTTCGTGGGGTACAACCAACAAAATTTGGTAAACGAGTCTATAATGGCAAATACGTGAGAATAGTTTTTATTGGTAGACTCCAACGGTCCAAGAAAATCAGTGAGATGAGAGGGTTTCTTCTTTTGGCAATGGATTGAGTTCGCTTTCTTGTTTACCTTTTGTAATGGAAACACCCGTATGCCAATCTCATCAATGTATGTACGTAAAACAATTCATATACAATACTTAGTATTTTATTATTGTTACGATTAACTTGTACGGTTATATGCCTATACCTATATACACGTAAATATACACCTAATGTATGTACATATTCGAGTATTATGTATAACGGATCTGACATTCTTTTATAAATTATCTCTGTTACGATTAACTTAGTTATAATGAAAGGAAAAGTGTTTTTGGTCGCTGTGGAATAAAGTACTGGTCCGGAATACATAACATTTGGCGACGAGTAGTGTTGAACCCAGCAGAAGTGGGACCGGAAACGTATAAAAGAATAAAATCTGTAGTACTTTTAGAGAAACCCACAAGCAAAGTATTAGTTCAAGTAATTTTGCCACATTTTAGCCCGGAAAAAAATGTTATTGCCGAACGTTTCAAATTTTACAATTGCTCACAAAAATCAGGGGAACCAGTGGGCGAATATATAATTAATCTAAAGATGTTATCGGCCCGTTGCGAGTTTGGGACTTTTTTAGAGGAGGCATTACGTGATCGTCTTGTTTGTGGAGTTAGCAGTAGCCAGTTGCAGACAAAATTGTTATCAACGTTATCACTAACTTGGGGCCAAGCCTGTAAGTTAGCACAATCATTCGAATTGGTCGATTAAGAGCAGAAGAATATGCAGCCTTCGTCGTCGTACGAACTGAATAAAATAAATCGGCGATACCAAAAGCATAAAAGTTTTGATAAGTGCCAAAAATGTACATCGAGACATGCTAGTGGTGAATGTCCGGCTAAGGAGTGGGCTTGTTTCGTTTGTGGGAAAAAACGCCACTCAGCTAAAGCTTGTTTTGCGAAGAAAGCACAGAAACCAAATCAAAAATACCCAAAGAAAAATAGTCATGTAAATGAGCTGCAGTACCAGTTGGGATCACTAAATTGGGTAAATAATACGGAGTCTCCTTTGATAACTAAAGTTATGGTGAACGACGTAAAATTGAAAATGGAAATTGATACCGGAGCCGTCGTGTCCGTAATTTCTCGGTTCGACTATGAATGCTATTTCAGTAAAATTAAATTAAATAGTGTTAATTATCCCTCCTTACAAGTCCTGACAGGAAATGAAGTTGATGTGATTGGAGAAATGCCAGTAATGATAAATGGTGGAAAAGAATTAAAATTAGTCGTAGTCAGATCAGTACGGAAGTTTATTCCCTTGATGGGTCGTAATTGGATAGATGTTTTGTTTCCAAGTTGGCGAAACTTTTTTATTACGCCTCACGATAATTCAAGTGATTTATTATCGCTACAAGCTGTTCGCCAGGCCGGTACAATGGAGGAATTAAAAAGTATATTCACGTCCTTATTTACAAATAATTCAAGTCCCATCAAACGTTTTTCTGCTGACATTTTTGTCAAGCCACATTCACAACCAAAGTTTTTTAAGGCATATTCGGTGCCGTTAAGTTTAAAGAAATCGGTAGAGGCAGAGCTAAATCGTATGTGCGAACAGGGAATAATACACTCTGTACGACAAAGTGTTTGGGCAGCTCCAATAATTTGTGTGTTAAAAAAGGATTCTAATATAAGAATTTGTGGAAATTTTAAAATTACCATAAACCCGGTTATAGAAATGGATGTATACCCATTGCCTTTAATTGATGATATCCTGACAGGGTTGAGAGGGAAAACCTGTTTTTGTATCCTTGATTTAAGCCAGGCTTATTTACAGTTATGTGTAAACGAGTCTAGCCGTGCTCTGTTAACGATAAATACTCACATGGGGCTATTTCAGTTCTGTCGATTACCATTTGGGGTGTCTACTGCACCCATGATCTTCCAAAGAGTTATGGATCAAATTGTGCAAGATCTAGAGAGAGTTTCCGTTTATCTAGATGATATTCTAGTGGCCGGCATGGGTGAAGAAGATTGTAGATCTAAATTATATAAAGTTTTAAGTAGGTTGCAAGAGTTCAATGTGAAAGTCAATTGGACGAAATGCAAACTGTTAGTAAACACCCTCGAGTATTTAGGGCACACCATAAGTGCAGAAGGCATTATGCCGTCAGCGTCAAAAATGAAAGCAATAATGGAAGCTCCAGAGCCAGTTAATTTGGAACAACTTCAGAGCTTTTTAGGGTTAATTAATTATTATTCAAAATTTTTACCAAATAGTTCATCCGTATTAACAGCATTGTATAAATTACTACGGAAGGACGCAAAATGGTGTTGGAATGAAGAGTGCGCCTTTTCGTTTAAAAGTTCAAAAAATTTATTATGCAAGAACGATTTATTAGTTCATTTTGATCCAAGTAAGCAAATAGTGATAGCTTGTGATACCTCGCCATATGGTGTAGGTGCCATACTGAGTGTGGTTGTTGATGGCCAAGAGAGACCATGTTCTATGGTGTCATCCACTTTAAGCAAAGCTGAGAAAAATTATTCCCATATTCACAGAGAAGCTCTGGCCGTGGTATTTGCGATTCGTTAATTTCACAAATTTGTCTATGGGTATCCTTTTACAGTATACACCGATCATCAACCACTGGAAAAACTACTTGGAGATCAAAAAGCCTTGGCGAATATAGTGCCTATTCGTTTCCATAGGTGGATATTGTTTTTATCAAATTACAATTGTAAGATTAAATATCGCCCTGGGGCTAAACAGAAAAATGTTGATGCGTTGTCGCGTCTCCCTCAACAAGCTGAGTCGGATGTTAGTAATTGGAATATACATTTTTTTAATTTTGATAATGAGATACCCATTTCATTAACAGATATTGTAAAATATTCCGAAAGGGATCCAATAATCAGCAAGGTCATGAAATTTGTCGAAGAAAATGAGTGGCCAAGGGAGGCAGAAAAATATAACTTGCTAAAGAAGTTTAAAAATGTCAAAATTTCGTTAGAAGTAAAAGAAAAATGTTTGTTTTATGGTGACCGGCTAGTAATACCAACGATCCTAAGAAATAAATTATATACATGTATATATATACATTTATATATATATATATATATATATATATATATACGTATATATATATATATATATACGTATATATTTATATATATATATATATATATATATATATATATACATATATATATACGTATATATATATATATATATATATATATATATATATATATACGTATATATATATATATATATATATATATACGTATATATATATATATATATATATATATATATACGTATATATATATATATATATATATATATACACATGTATATACATATATATATATATATATATATATATATACGTATATATATATATATATATATATATATATATACATGTATATACATATATATATATATATATATATATACATGTATATACATATATATATATATATATACATGTATATACATATATATATATATATATATATATATATATATATATACATATATATATATATATATATATATATATATATATATATAAATATATATATAAAAACAGGGTTATCAAACAAACAAATTAAACAACCCTGATTATTTTAACAGCTGGACGGACGACATTTGTGATTTTGTTATTGAAATTTTGTACAAATTACAAACGTGCATGCATATGTATGTATATAGTTATATTGTAAATATTTTCTTATCTCCATTTTCTAATACGAAGTGCACAAATTTTTCCTTTTATTATTTATTTCACTTTTGTAAATTTTTGCTTTTTTTCTCTGGTTACAATTGTTTTATGTTGCAACTAACTTCATTAGAAAACGCTCTGTCAAAATCGGATTTTCCAATAGCAAAGCGTTGCCGCCGCGTTATTTCGGTATGCTGCATACAAAATGTATGGACATGAGAACTTTAGACAGTTAAAAAACGCTTGCCGCCCGTGTTTAGGTATGGCTGTTATAGATAACACTATGCGGCAAATGAAGACCTTTTGAAAAGTGCAAGGTCGTGACTATATGGGTTCGATTCTACTATCAAATTGTAGTAAAACCCTATACTCAGTTTGGCCAATTTGGTGCCCGTTTTTTTGTTATGGGCCTCCAAAGTTTCCCGATAATGATGCCCAAAAAAAGGTGTCATCAGTTTTCGCCAAATAGTCAATCAGCCCTTAAAAATATCGCTTAAATATGTTCGGCAAAAATGTAGCCAAGAGTAGGTTGTATATTTTTTGCTAAAATTTTATGACAAAAATGTATTTTATCTTACAGTTTTTTTGAAAAAGTTAAAGAAAAAAATTTTTTTTCTTCAGTTTTTTGATAATAACTTTTAGGAAATCCTGATTTTAGATTACTACGATTAAAAATGGCTATTTTATTAACGAAATTCAAACTACAAGTACGTGTATTCTAAATGCAAAGAAGACGTAACTACACATTTATATGAAAACATTACATACAAACTCATTTGTTGTATGTAGGGATGCCAATCCTTATATCGCGATCCTGAAAATTATATGATTTTCGGGATTTACGAAATCCCAAATCCCAGGATTTGCCAAAAAATTTATATAAAAGCAACATCCCTTTTTAAACTTTAAAAAGTGCGATTAATAACTGTCCTGAGATTAACCATATTATTCATGTATGTGCTGTGAATCGCACGATTTTCGAATCACAT
>OX637533.1:65287161-65339661 GCA_951800035.1 Linnaemya tessellans | reverse complement strand
GGAGGTAGAAAAAGAACAAGTCCCAATGGAGGAAGAGGAAGAAGAAATTTCTGAAGATGAAAATCCCGAAGATGAAGATTTCATGCTAGATGGGAAAACGAAAGACCCTGAAACATTTAGTCGAGAAAAACTAAAAGATCTCATACGAGATTTAAATTTGCCTAAGGATGGAGCTGAATTACTGGCATCAAGACTAAAAAATAAAAATGTGTTAGCTAAAAAGGTAACGGCTTACTTTTATCGGAATAGAAAAGAAGAGTTCCGAAAGTTTTTCACAAAGGGCGATGAGAACTCGGTGGTGTACTGTTCCAATGTTAAAGATGAATTAAAACCTAATATCTATAAAGACGATGAGTGGAGACTCTCTATAGATTCATCAATTAAAAGTCTCAAAGCTGGCTTGCTCCACATTGGAAACGTATTAGCGCCAATTCCAATAGTCCATTCGACGAAGCTTAAAGAGACCTATTAAAATTTGGGAATTGTATTGGATAAGATAAAATATTCAGAGCACCAATGGCAAATTTGCGGGGATCTCAAAATCGCAGCACTTCTTTTAGGCCATTAATCAGGATTCACAAAATATCCTTGCTATCTATGTTTGTGGGATAGCAGAGACAGAAAGAATCACTATGTGAAAAAAAATGGCCTACGAGAGTGCAATTAAATGTCGGTACTCATAATGTAATACGAACACCACTAATTTAGCCTTCAAACTATCTGCTACCGCCACTTCACATTAAACTAAATCTTATAGAACAATATGTCAAAGCTCTGGACAAGGATGGTGATTGTTTTCAGTACTTAAGAGAAAAGTTTCCGGCGATAAGTGATGCCAAATTAAGAGAGAATTTTTAATGGCTCCCAAATTAGAACTCTATTTCAGGATGCTAATTTTATAGGTAAAATGAATAACACGGAGATAGCAGCTTAAGTAAGTTTCAAAAATGTGTGTCATAACTTTTTAGGAAATAATAAAAGTAAAAATTACAGGACAATAGTCGAAGAATTAGTGACAAATTACAAAAATTTGGGATGTATAATAAATCTTAGATTACACTTTCTAGATTCTCACATCGATCACTTTCCTGAGAATCTTGGGGAGTACAGTGAAGAACAGGGAAAACGTTTTCATCAAGACATAAGTGAAATGGGGCCTATGTATCAAGGAAATTGGAATATCAACATGATGGCAGACTATTGCTGGACACTCAAAAGAGATTTAACAAAAGAAAATAACAAACGAAAGAGAAATCCACTCCGTAGATCATTTGAAAATATAAGAGTTCGATACCACCGGAAAACAGTTTGAAAGATGGGAAAATCATTCTTCTAATTCTGTGTATACGTCATTTTTATAGATTTTACAATTTTCTTTGAATTTTCAGATTTTAATCTTGTATTTTAGAAATAAAAAAATACAAGATATATCAGAATCAGATCCGGGTCACAAAATTTTTTGTACCAAGATAATCCCAATTTTTCACGATTTTTGCAATTTTTAAGGATATTTTAAATTTTTTTTTAGAATTAAGAAAGTTTATGATTAAAATATGTTCGAAATTAGTATTTAACAGATCAAAATACATTAAAATTATGCTTGCCTTAGATCTCAAAATGTTGTATCTTGCCAAAACATTTTCGCAATTTTTTTTTTGGTTTTTTGCAATTTACTCGAAATTGAAGGCTGGACGGCCTAAACTGACTTGAAATTCATATTCAGCGGGTCGAAAAACATGCCTGTACATAGGTGGCACCCAGTGTACAGACCATTTTCTTTTTTTGTGTGCCGGTGTTATTTTTTGATCAGTATCACTTTCAGATAATCGCATTCGTTCACGTAAGAAATATTTTCGAAATCATGCTCAAGTGCTGCTGATGGTTTAGTGATTTTGGTCACAAATTGACTTCCAGTCTTTATAAGGCTCTTATGTAATTCGCGATTTGACTGTATTCCTACACTCTTTCTTTCAACTAAATTTATTTGAATTATGTTGTTTTACATACTACACGATTATTAGTGCTGCCAACTATTTGCTTAATTTAAAATCCTCCAAATCCAGTGCAAAAAACTTTTTTCAGGTAAAATGCATATATTTTTAGATCGCGTTAAATAAATCAAATCGTTAAAAAACAGAATGAAATAATTATTTGGAAACGCGTTAAATCAAATTCGCGTAAAAACAAAATTAGGTGTATTTGTTTTCGACTTCTTCTAAATGAACTGTATTTTTTTTTTATAAAATGTACTAAATTTTTTATATAAAATGTCTCACATAATTGTAGTTTTTAAAATTTTAAAAATTAATTACATAGTAAAATATGTATAAAAACTTAATAAAAAAGAAAACATATTTTTATTGAAAAGTGAAGACTTTGTTTCACTGTAAAATCTACTGTGCTAGAAATACACACGTACTAAAACATCGCTTTGAAATTATAACATTTCTTCTGCTGAGTTTCCAAAAATCCGTTCAGTAGTTTAGAGGTTAATCCATTAATACCAAAAAGAAAACCTTTCATCCACTACTGAGACTTGTAGTAACGTCTTTTTGTTTAAAGTAGAAAGTCAAAAGTATGTACCTAACATAAAAACTTATATGTTCGACATAAATTAAAAATATTTTCCAATAAATATATGTATCTCCACAATACAAGTACAATTTAAAATTTTTTAAAGAAACCATAATATTTGTTGATTTTAGAAGTTTTCTTTTGCTTCTTCTGTAAAAAAAGTGTAATTACGTCCGTTTGCATTTAATATGACGATATATATATATATATATATATATATATATATATATATATATATATACATATATATATATATATATATATATATATATATATATATATATACATATATATATATATATATATATATATATATATATACATATATATATATATATATATATATATATATATATATATGTATATATACATATATATATATATATATATATATATATATATATATATATATACTAGCTACACCCGGTGTGCTTAGCTACCCCCATTGTCATGAAATAAAATAAACATTTGTAAGAAACAGTATTTATATACATAAGTATATTTTTTGTATAATAACAACTACATACATAAAAATAATAAAGGTTTTTTTTAATCGCTGAGTAGACAATATCTTTGTTTTACTCTCTTCAGCAAGAACATATAAATTTTTTGGTTGTCCAACTCTTGAACACGCAACATATAACTGGCCATGCGAAAAACATGGATTTTCTAAATTCAGTCCGCACTATCCCTGCGACTTGTTGATTGTAATTGAAAAAGCAAGGCGAATCAGGAACTGCAATCACTTGAAGTTGAATGGCATGTTGGTGGGAGTGAAGGGAATGCGCGGAATAAGCACATCTTCTCCTTTCGACTTTCCGTTAACCTAAGTCTAAGAATGTATTGGTAGAACATTTTTTATATGTCTATCATAAAACAAATAAAAAATTTAACAAAATAGAAGAAATGTTTATGTGTGCAAAAATAATACATCCTACCGGATTGTAAAGTGCAAACATTACGCTCGCTGATGCGTGTTGAGTTGCCTCTCTCAAGTTTGTTGAATATACAGGACATATACGTGACGAGAGATGTAATTTTTTTATTGATAGGCCGAGAGTTGGAAATCGACGTATTTATTTATGGCGTATGTCTCCTTCTTAACGAAGGCGTATCTATATTTTAAATTTCACCAAAATCAAGTTGAGGTTCAGAAATTGTCCCCATTACTTCCTCCTGGTCCTAGTTTTGAAAATGGACATGGCCTATGTAACTTTATGGACACAGATCTATCTATGTTAAAAATTTCATTAAAATCTGTTTGATAGTTTCAAAGGGATAGAAAATTCCCCCTATCGCCCTCCTGGTTTTAGTTACATAGCCTATGTGCATTTTTAGACGCAGATCTATCTACGTTCTAAATGTCATTAAAATCGGTATGAACGTTTCGGAGGATCAGAAATATCCCTCCATCGCCCTACTGGTACTAATTTTAAAAATGTACATAGCCTATGTGACTTCTTAGATACTGATCTATCTTTGTTCTGAATTTCATTAAAATCGGTTTAAACGTTTCGGAAGGGCGAAAAATTTCCCCCTATCGCCTTCCTCGTCCTAGATTTGAAAATATAAATAGCCTATTTGAATTTTTAGACGCAGATATATCTATGACCAAATATTAATTAAAATCGGCTTGAAGGTTTTGGAGGGATAGAAAGTTCCTCCGTATCGCCCTCCTGGTCCTAGTTTTGACAAAATTAGTACCCCATAACCTTCCCGGAGTTGCACAGACTATGTGCACCAAATTTCATTGCAATCAATTGCTTCGACAAAATTTTAGAAGTAGAAGTTATATATTCTTAGATATACAGAATAAATATTTTTTATATTGGAGGTGACACGCCTACTATAACCAACCCGCCCATTTTGTTCATATATACGTCAAAGTCGTCCATACAAAATTTAAGTACTCTAGCTGTTGTAGTTTATGAGATATGAGTCATTAAATACTTATTGGGTATGTGGGCGTGGCACCTCCCCTACTTAAAATTTCAAAATAAAAAGTAGCCTATAGTTCCTTCCAGATATACAGGAAGGTGCTGTTAAAATTTCATGAAAATCGGTCCGGCCGTTTAGCCGTCTATAGACTTCAAACAAACCCACAAACAAACACACATTCATTTTTATATATATAGATAGAAGATATATATATATATATATATATATATATATATATACATATACATTTATATACATATATATATATATATATATATATATATATATATATACATATACATTTATATACATATATATATATATATATATATATATATATATATATATATATACATATATATCTATATATATACATATTAAATATATATACATATATATATATATATATATATATATATATATATATATATATATATATATATATATATACATATATATATATATATATATATATATATATATATATATATACCTCCATTTCATTGGTTCTTACAAAAATTAGAAAACCTCTTAGCTTATATATGAGCTACAAAAAATGAATTGAGAATTACACAAGCAAAACCATAGGATTTGAAATTCAAGAAAACCCAACAAACAAATTTTATTCGATCTAAATATATTTTGTTTTTTCGCCTTCATACAATTAGTCTGCCGTTGGCAAACAATAATAATTTTCTTGAATTTCAAATCCTATGGTTTTGCTTGTGTAATTCTCAATTCATTTTTGGGAGTTTATGTATAAGCTAAGAGGTTTTGTTATTTTGGAATTAGGTTAAAGTCTACTGATGATTTGGTGTAAGAACCAATGAAATGCAGGCATATACATACTTGACCACATAACAAACAAAAAAGCACTAATTTAATTGAGACAATATGTCGAATAAATGATTTTAAAAACGTTTTGTGTAGATTTTGTTTTTTATTGTGCCTTTTTTATATACTTTTATAGTTTGCCAACGGCAGACTAATTGTATGAAGGTGAAAAAACAAAATAGATTTATATCGAATAAAATTTTTTTGTAGTGTTTTCTTGAATTTCAAATCCTATGGTTTTGCTTGTGTAATTCTCAATTCAGTTTTGGGAGTTTATGTATAAGCTAAGAGGTTTTGTTGTTTTGGAATTAGACTTTATCTACTGATGATTTGGTGAAGAACCAATGGAATGCAGGCATATAGACATACTTAACATAACAAACAAAAAAGCACTAATTTAATTGAGACAATATGTCAAATAAACAATTTAAAAAACAAAATATATATATATATATATATATATATATATATATATATATATACATACATATATATATATATATATATATATACATACATATATATATATATATATATATATATATGTGACCTTCTCCACGAAAAGGGACCTCTGCGCCGAAAAGAAGTTATTGAGAAAATCGCGTATAAAAAAGCGCTTCGTTTTTCGTGTTTTGCGCAATTAATTATGTTCATCTTTAAAGGTGATTTGTAAAAAAACTAAAAGACATAGCGGCATTTAAAAGAGCGTTTTTTCCTATAAGAATCACTCAAAGAGTAAAAAAAGATATTTTCGGCGCAGAGGTCTCTTTTCGTGGAGCAGGTCACATATATATATATATATATATATATATATATATATATATATATATATTGTTACGTTTTTAGACCTCTTCGTAAAAACGCTTTTTGCTTATCCTTCAAGGATTCGTTTAATTGCACAGTTTTTAGACCTTTTCGTAAAAACGCTTTTTACTTATCCTTCAAGGATTCGTTTAATTGCATCAAATTAAATACACAGACAATTAATTTTTTAGAAACTACTTAATTAACACAAGTATTTGTACTACAAAACACTTAGTGATGTTAACACATCTAGATTTAATATCACGCTAATCCCGCTGATATGTGGCAGCGACTTTATAGCAAAGTGATGTCGTCTGGTAACTTCGCGAAGCATCTGGTCATGGTTGTTGTTGGTTGTGCTTTACTTAACATGTAGCTATATACGTTTAATTGTATATATGACAATGCTGACTTGTGTGTTTTGTTTATTGTAACTATGTATGGTTGTAAGTATGAGTGGTATGTGTGTTGCGTAGTTTTGTTTCTTCTTGTGCTATGTGTGTATGTTGCTGTGTATATTTGCGTGTATGTTGCTGTGTATATTTGTGTACATGTTTAGCTTTTATTAGCAGCGAATACTTTCGTACAAGATCATTAAGAATAACATCATCATCTCTTAGCATTGATGTTGCTAGGTTTTTCGTTGTTGTTATTTGCACTTATTATTGCACAGCCTGGAATGATTTTGTATATTCTCGACGATGTATCCGGAATATTCCATTTTCGTTAATTCAAATATTATCTTCATTGCGTTGACCAGGGTTGTAACATTTTGACAACTCGAGATGAGTTGGCAGTGCTGCCAAGTACATATAGCCACATTGTCGTTATATTTCAATCTATTTTTAAACTTTGTAACAATATATATACATACATATATATATATATATATATATATATATATATATATATATATATATATATACATATATACAGTACAATACACATATAAGAAACTCGCTTATAAGAAAAACTCGGTTATAAGAAAAACTCTTCCATAAGAAACAAATTCTGAACAAAAATTATGCTCATTCCATAGAAAATGGTACGTGTATAAGAAAGTAGTATACTATATATTCTCACAACTGAATTTTATTTTAACCTCGGTTAAAATAGATTTTTTTTGGTGTATAATTTACAATTATCAAATGTGATTTTAAGTGAAGTGCAATCACCTGTTTTGTTTTTGTTATGTTTCTATCTTTAGTTGTGTACTTACATATTTATATTTGTACGACAAATAAACAAAATTTAGTACAAAATGATGTGTAGTATGTATTATTAAACAGTTTTATTTCAGTTATATATTTCTATTGGACATTTTTTATATTCTGTTACTGATGTATATAAGAAAATATCTTTCTTATATGCGTGTCACAGATATAAGAAAGTATTTTTCTTATATTCGTGTTTTCTTTATGCGAAAGCTCGCATATAAGAAAGAAAATGTGTACATTTTTACACTTTCTTATATGCGTATTGTACTGTATATATATATGTAGTAAGGACAAAATTGTTCACGAAATTATAATAAACGAGTATATACCTTTATTATAATTTCGTGAACGTATCGAAAATTCAAGTTGACTACTCGCTTAAAATATCGCGTGGTAAGATAAACTTTATTTATGCACAATGGCAGCTCCTTATGAAAAGTTCTGTTACTTTTTATTCTGAATATTAAAACCACGTGCGTGAATAGTAGGGAGATCGATACTTCCACTTTTTTCAAAAACCGGTTTTCGAATAACTCGAAAAGAAGCATTTTGGGAAAAACCGGTTTTCGGTAAAAATTTTGGAAAAAACCGGTTGACCGGTTTATTTCATTACAATAAACATAAATATAAAAACAAATTCCAAAACAAAGTAAAATAATGTTTATTTAAACATAAACAAAGTATTCCACAAAAGTAACAAAACAAAAAGGGCTTAACACTATTTACTAAATCAGATTGTTTATTAATAAACTAAAGAATTAAAAAATGTACACAGAGTTCGATTCCAATGTTGATTGCTCATGGCTATCCCCTCGTTTTCAGTTCTGGCGCAATGCATTGCATATGTAAAAAAAACCTAACTTGGTTTTGTTTCATTTCTTCAATATTACTCTTTAGTTCTTGTTGCTTTATTAAATAAAATTGATAAATTTTCTCCCATAGAGTCTATTCCGCCGGCATATTAAAATTTCTAGCACGTAAATATGATAGAACAACTTTGGACTTCTTCAGAGCCTTTACGGGCATTCCATCCTCGGCAACACAACGTGCGAATATTTCACCAAGTGATTCCTTTTTGGCAGGGCATCTAAAAGGATTGTTATCAGCGGACGCATTAGAGCTACTGGTAATAGAATTATTATTTTTCTTGCTGAGCAATAATTTCAATTTTATGGTCCTGCTTAATGTGGCTTAGAAGTCCTGATGTCGAAAAGCCTTTGCAGCTTAGTATTTTTGGACGCTTTGTACATCTGGCTCTATCTCTTCCATCACGTTCAAAATTTGTCTACACTTCCGAAGATATCTGCGTAAAAATATAAATATTTATGTATGTACGTAGTCGAATATGTACAATTTTGTATTTAAAATATTTACAGTAACCTCTATTTATTCAGTAAGTAATAATCACCTTTTTCAACGCTTTCTGGTAATAATAGCAATGTAATTTTTCAATTATATTATGAAACAAAAACAGACGCGTCTATAATTATTTTCGAAGAAAACTTCTCTTAATTGTGGTTCTTAACGCTTTTTTTGCTTTTTGCTTTTTGTTTTGATATTTTTCACAAAGCGTTTAGAGTTGCCATATGTGTAATAGTAGTTACACATATATAACGGTCTATGTTACACTTAGAAAAATTTTCAAGAAAGAGCATTACTACGACTAAAAAAATTTAAAAAAAGCATACAGGTTAAACAACCGGTTAACCGTGCTAAAAAACACGGATTATTCGATATTCTAAATATGCACTTTAAAAAAACCGGTTTCAGTAAAAGCAAAAAAACCGAGGAAACCTGGTCGAATAATAACCGTTCGATATCCCTAGTGAATAGTATTGACTATGTGTTAATTTTATTTAAAAATTTTGATAAATTTTAAGGTTTCGACTGTGTGATTTCATTGTATACTAATTATTTAAAAATAAAATTTAATGAAAACGTGAAAATGTATATACTAAGAATTTTAACGAACATTTTTTATTGGTATATTAAATTGAATTAAGATTCTATAGGCTAATAGTTCGAAATTTTAATTTAAATCTCAGAAAGACATGATAAATATTCCAAGGCACAAAGTCAAGTCAACATCAGTTATTTGTTATTCAACTTACACAGCAGAGCAGAACAGCTGCTTTCGAAAGACGCAACCCTTTCATCATCAGTGCTCATGTGTATTGTGTTTGTCACCACTTATTAGGTGGCTTAGTTGAATTTGATAACAGTTCCTATTTACACAAATTTTATTGTGAAAAAGAATCCGAGAACTGTATCAACCTGATGTTAACATGTTATTGTTATAATACCCGTCTTAGCGAGAAGGGCACTTGAACTTGAAAACTACGATTACACTGTTACTCACCTTTCGGGAACGAAGATGACACATGTAGATGCTTTACGTAGAAATAATTTTGATTGTGAGGATATAATTGCAGTAATATACAGTGAAGACATAGATTTTCAATTACAAATAATGCAGTCACGGATGATCATAGAGTTGAATTAAGAAATAAACTTGAAAATGAGGAAATGGATAAGTTTTATATGATGAATGGAATTGTTTTTATAAAAGACTCTACAACAATGTATATACCGAAGGAAGTGGTAAATGAACTTATACGAATAACACAGGAACATATTGGTGACCAAGGTATAGAGAAGTGTTATCAGAAGATTAGAAGCAACTACTGGTTACCGGATATGAAACAGAAAATAGATATATTTAAAAAGAATTGCATTCGTTGCATAATGTATTCCCCATCGGATAGACCAAACAACAGAAGCTTAAATAGCTTAAATAGCTTTAAGAGACATTCAGAGCCATTTTATGCAATTCATTTGGGTTCGGTGCCATAATTAGTGAAATTATTTGCAGTATTAGCCAAGAGTACCAAAACGGGATCTCAGAGATCCTACTTGAATGCTTGTGGGTTACAGGCAGCCACGTATACCAACCACGACAAAAAAGAGTTAACTACTGCGCTAAATAAATATTTTGATTATTATAGTCGGCCTATAAGATGTATAACGGACAGAAGCAGTTGTTTTACTTCGAAAGAATTAACTGTTTTTTTTAGAGGAAAAGAATATTATGCATGTTAAGGTAGCGCCACAGGAAAATGGCCAAGTCGAACGAATCAATCGTAGTCTTATTGATATGTTAGCGAAATACAGTTATACAATAAAGTTGAGTTCGCGATTAATAACACCACAAACCGGTCTATTGGTATAACTCCAAATAACGATTGACTTGGTCTATTGGTATAACTCCAAGTCAATCCTTATTTGGAGTTATACCAATATAAAAGGGCCATATTGTAGATAAACTAACAGAGTATATTGACCAGTTCACTTCAGGCCCAGTGAGGGATTTAAACACATTAAGAGAAAAGGCAACTGAGAGTATTGAAAATACAATGCATTATAATATTGCATATAATGAGAGGAAAAACGTATTGGTTGGATCAATTAAAGAGGCTGACTTTGTTGTCATCAAAACTATTGATACTTCAGGTCCATATAATCTTTAACGTTTTACCAAATGATCGTTATGTTATAAGGGACATAGAAAATGGTCAGATAACCAAATACCATACGACTCACAGTGGACCATTTCGCGAGAAGGTGGCCAAGACTCATTTTTTTTCGGTCACCAATTATGAAATGTAAAAGGTCATTCGAAAGTAGACACTTGTATACCTCGGGAACCAAAAAATTGAGTCTTTATTTTAACTATATCCCAGTGAACAGGGTGATTCATAATTGACATGCTCAGTATTTTGCTAAAATGAAAAAATTCTTAGTAAATTTTTGATTTTTAAACATCTATAACTTTTTTGTCTTAAAAGATTTTCAAAGGAAATAGATTTTGTATAATTGCCCAATTTGTTAGCTATATTAGTAGTAGAAAAAAAATTTTATAACTTTTAGGTCGGGTTTTTGAGAAGTGGTTTAAGTTTAAACCTAGTTTAACGAAGTCTGAAACTCTGATATTTCCAGCAAACTGCGATTTTTTTATTATTTCATTAAGGACACACATTTTAAGCAAAACTAAGCTGTTCCGTCAAAATTTTGTATAAAAACTTGATAATAGCGGCAAAAATCTGTTTTCAGATTAACTAAACCTAGTTTAACTGAGATCCCAAAAATGCGGCCTTAGAAATTATTATTATTATTATTTTTAAGGTCTAAATTTTCCTAAATCCTCCCACTTAATAGAGTATAACTTCTAAAGTTCGTAAAGAGACTAGTACTATCTTATAGTCCAAACTCTCCTCTACACTCTCATACCCCATTGTATAACCGGCACGATCCGACCGTGAACACCAGAGCAATTTTTCTGATACAAGGTCAAGTCTTTTTTGAGTAAAAAATGTGTTTTCTGCTATCCTCACGTTTGAAGTATTTTTATACCCTCAAAAAAAGAATATGGAGAGTATATTGACTTTGTCATTGCGTTTGTAACTCAGCGAAATATCCATCTGATACCCCATAAAGTATATATGTATATTCTTGATCAGTGATGAAATCTAAGACGATCTGAGCATCTCCGTCCGTCCGTCTGTGGAAATCACTATTCAGTCCAAACGAAATGGGCTAAAGAGGGAAAAAGTTCCCCTAAAAAGAACTAAACGAACCTCTAAAGAACAACATAATTTTTAACGTTTTTTTTGTAATTTTGTTAAGCAAATGATATATTTTTAAGTTAAAGAAGGTCCACGCGTTAAACTTGGAGCCATAAAATAAAAAAAAAGTTGGACCACGCTTTCGTTGGCGTAATTATATGCAAAAATAGTGTAAAAATTTAAATTGTTCTGCTTAAGCCTACATTTTTTAAAAATTAAATTTTTAAGCTTTAATGACGAAGCTGAGACGTAACCTGGTACTACTCTGCCGTACCCCCTCCTCCCCCTTTGCCACCTAAATGACCCTATCAAAAAATTTTATATTTTAATTTTGTATTTAATTATCATAAACATTTATTTTTAGTTTCATGACACAGGTGAAATGTGTCCCCTACAGCCCTTGCCAGAGCGACCCCTCCAAAATACAGTTTTAATACTCTCCAAAGATAACTAATGAAGATCTGATTACTATTTTATTATGCATATCACAATATTGTCCAATATTCGACAAAAATGGAAAACCAACTATATGATATTAGACGTAGAAACTAAACTACTTCTACAAGATGAAAATCAAGGCTATTTAGAAGAAATATTTACTAAAATTGTTTATATAATACTAATTTTTCAAAACATTGTTATTTTTGTCGTTTTAAGATTTTAAAATGGTATTTTACTATAAATTGTTAATGTTGAAAGATTGTTTTTTTACTATAAATTGTTAAGGTTGAACATTTTTTATATGTTATTGTATTTGAAAAACAAATATTTTGAATAATTTTTCATGTCATGTTTCAAAATCATTTTTCTATAAAATTTTAATAATTTTTATTTCCTGAAGATGTTAACAAGCTGTTAACGAAATATTGAATAAATATTATAAGAAATAATATTTTATAAAAAACGACCACAAGCTTGATTAATATTACGATAAACTGATAAGGTCAATAAAAATAAATCAACGTTTACATATAATGTCTATTTTGAACTTAAATAGAAACCTACGTCTTCTTCATTAAAACCTTTTTATCTAAAGTAAATTTGTTTGTATTGTTTATGCTACTTAATGAACTAAATTTTAACTCAAATTTTTTAAAAAACTATCCTTTGACCTTTCGTATTAAAAATTTCACAGGGACCAAAGTTTGACACTTTCTGACAAAATTTTAAATAAGTATAAGTTGTAAACGTGACCCAAAATATCAGATTGTGTGTAAAACAAACTTTTATAACAAGTTTTAAAACTTCACTTTTGTACCAAAAACAGCTAAAACTTAAAATGCGTTTTAAATCCATCATAACTATTTTTCTAAGTATCTATTTTAATGGTTTATACCTTAACTTAAAGCCTATAGTCTCACCTAGTAAACAATCAAAATTCCCATCCAGTCAAAAGTTATAGATTTTTCCCCGCCTTCTTGCGAAATGGTCTACTGTGCGATGGAGTTATTGAGGCATGTAATATAACATTGTGGAAAAGCAAAGAATAGCTAAGCAACACTTAACCCTGAAAGACTAATACTTTTTAGTAATACTTATAATTAATAACTTATACTAACTTTAGTTTTGTAATTAAATTAAGTAGTTATGATCGTGGACTATCATTAATGTCAGGATTGGCCGAGCTGTAGTAGAATAATATTATAAATGTTACTCAGAAACCTTATTGTTATAGTAATATATCTGGTAACACTATAATAACTACTAATAAGAATAATTGTTGAAAACGGCATTATTTCGCCAACAGTTAAAAGTGACGCTTGTGTTTTTATTCTACAATACTAAATAATTATTCATAATGGCGCAACAATTAAATATTATTTTCTGGAACTGTAGAAGTATTAAAAATAAATACTTAGCACTTATGAATTTTTACGTAATAATAATGTAGACTAAAGCTTTTTATCAGAAGCTTGGTTGGCAGTTTCTGTTAATATACCTCAATTGGGTTACTATATACATTCGACGTGATCGAGCAGTTCGCGTTGGTGGATGGGTTGCATTTCCTATTAAAAAAGAAATAGGAAATTTTAAACCAATTTTTGAATTTCTATAACGACATCTGATAAAATGGAAATAAATCCTTTCGCGGTATATTTTGGAATTACAAATGTGCTAATGTTTGGGGAAATATCTTCTATGCTACTGTGGCTGTTCTTCCGTATACTATTTTACACTCGGGCTCGTCAAGTTATGTTCACACAAATAGAAACCACACACCTTCTGTCATCGACGTGATTGTCTGAAATATTCCAGTGATAACGCACCTACAACAATTAATGACCTTAACTCGGACTACCTTCCTGTATTATTTAACCAAAATATAAACTCTTTGCGTTCTAGGCAATTAGTGTATAACTACAATAAGACCAACTGGAATCTTTATAGGCATTTGCTCGACAAATGGGTTTCTCATTCACCTTGTGATCTAGGAGCAATAACGAGGAAAGATGTTGTTGAAGTAAGCATAAATTACTTTACAAAATCATGAAATTGTAACTTTTATCGGCGTAATTGGCTAAGATATCGAAGTGCATCTGATTTTGAATTTAGGAACAACAATAGAATGATTCGCTGTGAAATATCAAAATTTAGAAATAAAACATGGAACACCAAAATTCAAAATTTATATAAAGCTTTAAAACCGTTTTAGAAAATATCAAAGTTTTTGAGAAAAAAGTTCATATTTATGCCATCTCTGAAAGAAAACTCTACAACTTATGATACAAACGAAGAGAGAGCAAATAAACTTGCCAATAACTTCTTAGAAAATCGCAGTTTCCGAAAATTTAAGTAAACAGTCCTACATTTCTCTACCTTGATTGACACAGACCCATGTGAATATGTTAACAATAATGAAATTGCAATTAAAGATTTAAAAACTAGGAAAGCATCAGGTTTAGATCGTGTTAAAAACATTTTGCTTAAGTAATTGCCAATTTCCGCCATTACATATGTATATATGTTTTATTATTAATTGTTGCCCGAAACTACAATATTTTCTACAAGGATGGAAAACGGAAAAAAAATTCAAACCCAATAAACTCCCAAACATTGTACAGAATTATCGTCCTATAAGTCTTCTCAGCAACCTCAGTAAGATTTTAGACAAAGTTCTTAAAATGAAACTCTCTAAGTTTATGGATCTCAACACTAACTGTTTGGTTTCACCCCCTTTTCACAGTACAGTTTATCAAATTAAACGTATATGAAATTACTTTAATTCGAAGTTTATAGATGGAAACTCAACTGTACTGGCTACGTCTTCAACTCCGTGTGGTTAACGCCCTATTATATAAAACGATTCAATATAATTTTCCACTGTACATCATTAAAATCATTGAGTCATTTAAAAAAGAAATAGATATTTCTGTGTGAATAATATATGTTCCGAATAATATATGTTAAGATTTAGTTTAAATTCCAGCTGAAGTTCCACAGGGCTCGGTTTTAGGAACATTGCTCTATAATTTGTAGTGTTCCGATATGAATGAACCTAGGGGTGTAGAATGTGCAGCATACGCTGACGACGCTTGTTATATGCATCACACCAATACGCCCAAAATATTGTTGTAGATTTACAAGTAGCTTTAGATCAACTTGTGGATTATTTTCACAGATGGAAAATAAAAATAAATGAAAGCACGACCAATGCCATAATTTTCACTCGTAGATGAAATTTATGCTTCTGTCTATCAAATCAAATGTTTTATCTATCAAATCAATTTTGGTTTTACTAAACCAAGAAATTTTGATTTTACTAAACCATGAGCTACATTGAAAGCAGATTGAAAATTTAAATTTAGCAAAAGTAATGCCTCTAATCGGGCGTAAATAATTTATAAATCGTGATAACAAAATAATCCTGGCTAAAGTAATTTTTCAATCTATAATTTTGTATGCTTGTCCAGTTTGGGGAGTTTGCGCAAAATCCCACATTAAAAAAAAAATCCAAACCTGTCAAAATAAGCTATTGAAGATGATGCTTATTTTATCATGGCATTTCTCCACCAAATATCTCGACGAAGAAAATAATATAAAATTAATTTAAAAAAATTAAATTTTTTAACGGAACGCTTCATTAAAGAAGCCCAATTTATTTATTTGATTATATCACCATATACAGTGGTCGGCATATTTATTTTGGCACTGGAGAAATTTTAGCATTTTGAATTTTTTCAGATTTCCAAAAAATTAAAAATTCCCAAAATTTTTTTATATGAAATTACCACTTATTTAATAACTAAAAAACATAAAATCATAACTTCTTAAATCGATCAAGTTTTGAATGTATTTTGTTGGTATATCCTCCCACACAGATTCAACCTCTGAAATTGAACCTTCCCTGGTTCTTGTCAGATCTGCGGTTCTTTGGCGCTTTATATATGACCAAACATTCACAATCACATTCAAATCCGGACTTTGGGGTGGCCAAAAGTTTCAATGAAATTTTCTGTCAAAAATGTCTTAATCATTTTACTCTTGTGGCAAGGCGCATTGTCCTGTTGGAAAATAAATGACGGTCCAACCAACATATCGCCAGAAGGAAATGCGTGTTCATTTATAATTTTCAAATATTGGTTTTGGTTCATCGAACCTTCGATGGGAACCAAGTCTCCCAAGCTTTTATATGCTATACAGCCCCAGAACATGACTTTGCCACCTCCATGACTAACTTTTTCGACAACAGGTGCGATTTATTTTTTGGTCTAGTCTAACAAAAACTTTTCTTTGACGAGTGATACTTGATCTTTCTACATATGTATTAATGTTGGCTTCTTTTAGACGTCGTCGAACTGTTTTTTCGCTTAAATGACTATCACAGTGCGAATTCCATTCCAACGCAGCGGCTTTGGATGTCAAACCTGGATTAGATTTAAATTTTCTAATAATTTTTCGATCTTCCACAGCCGTCGTTTTACGTTTTGTTCCTGTTCAAGGCAAATTAATTACAAAACTGTTTCTTTAGATTTATTTATTTGATAATAAACTGTTGTCTAGGTATATTGTACTCCTTGGCAATATTTGTTACAGATATTCCAAGATTATGCTTGGTTATAATTTCACTCCTGACGGTGTTAGTTAATTCCGCTATTTTTCCCATATTTACACAATAGTAATAGAATTTTTTTATTTATCTTTCACGAAAATATCGTGATTACTGTGCCGTTATAGGAATTTCAATATTAAAAAAACAATTAAACAATTCTTCACTATATTTTGTCAAAATAAATATGCCGACGACTGTATGTATGTATTGTGTACATACATAAATGTGTATATATGACTTACAATTATATATGCATGCATGCGTGTATATGATTATTACATACATTATTATTTTATATTAATTTGTCTCAAATATCAAATCAGAAGTTTTTATACTACTTTTCTCTGAAGTAAAATGTTTTCTTATTATAAAAATCCTCATATAAACTAAATATGATTTTATAGCTGAAAAGTTAGTATAATGACTAAAGTAGTAGTAAAGTAGTATAATGAAATAAAGTAGACTTGATCAACTCTTTAAAATAAATTTTCTATGAAATTCTTACCTTAAAGCACACTTGAAGTACACATTAATTTTTGTGAATACAGCAGTAGAACTCTGTAAATTGTGTGATAACTTTAGGTTAAGTGTTAAAAGATTAAATAAAAAATGGAAAACAATAGCTGAGCTAAGACCGATAATATTATTACATTTAATGTCCGCTACAAAAAACGTCAGTATATAAATATTTTCTTCAAAAAAAAACTTTTAAATTAACAGTGCCTAATTTGGGCAATGTTTCACCGCTAAATGTAAAAATATTAACATTAGCTCTTTAATAAATTATTAAATTTTAACTTATTAAAAATTTCCTTTGATATTATATTTTACGTACCAAAGAACTGCAACAAGTGTGATCGAGCCGACTTATTTACTAAGATTGAATTTTAAGAACAAATCAAACAAGTGTTATTGAATTTTATACTCGTATGCTTTTTATGCACAAACAGAAAGTTCATCAACAAGTATAACTCATTTCCAACATTTGATGCGAACTGATTCGTATAAAAACCAAAAAGTCTTGTTTATACACAGTTTGTTTTATGCAGGACGGCTTTGTTGTGCATGATCTGATTGTAATTGAACGAAAATCACTCGAGCCACTTAAAACTTAGTAAGAGACTAGTAGAAAAATATGAAAACATAAAATATCTACAGATGTGCGTTTACTATCTATTTAACATGGGCATTTTTTATTTCATCGAAAGAAAAAAAATACATAGTTGACAAAGCAATGATAAAATTCGTATATATGTACGTATAAAAAACACTTTACGCAAAATTTACAGTATAAAATACTGAAAATGTTGTACCTATATTTAATAAGTATTAATGTTTTTAATACGAATGAAGCAGTGCATACTTTTCGAAAATTTACATTTTTAAGGAAATTCACAATTAATAAGATAATAAAAAAAACCTCTTATAACACCGTGGGAAGAAATCTTCGAGTGGAAAATTACTTTAACAAGTGAGTTAAACACTTGTTCTGTTAACAACACAGTCAGAAAATTCATGTTCGCACAAACAACAAGTGAATACAACTGAATGTTTGAAACGAACGTTGAGTAAACAAGTGTTTTTTGCTTTTGAACAAGAACGATTAGATCATAAAAATGAATGTGCCTGATTTTGTATACTCGAAAATTTAGTACTTGTTGCAGATGTCAGTTACGTACCGCTTCTTTAAAAAACACATCTTGGAATAATGTCCACTCTTTATACAATTGTGACACTTCGAACCTTCAGCTGGGCATATGTTTTTGTGTATTTGACCACATCGACCAGGTGTATCGTTTTGTTTGTTGTAGGTCGATGGTTTAAAAGATTTTGTTCTTAGCATATTAATGACTGGTTCCTCATCATAGTTAACCTCAAGTTTTATTGCATTTTATTTTGCAATAGTTATAGATTTGGAAATGCCAGTCGCATTGTCTAAAGAAATAGCACCTTCAGCCAGTAATATTTCTTGAATATTTCCCAATTTAGGAGATAACATGCAAGTAAAAGTATCCCTAACAAGGTCTTCTCGTAGGGAGCCAAATTCGCAATTCAAGCTTATATTTTTCAATGTAGTTACTTACTCAGTTTTGGAGTAAAGAAGTTCTCAAGTTTTTCCAGCAAACTTGAGTATGATATCAGATCTAGGTCTTCATGAAAAGAATTGAAAATTTCTAAGGATTCACTGTGTTGCAAAAGTTTTCCTTCTTTGGTCAATATGAAGCCTACCGACTAACTCATCAATTCGGGCCGCGGAGTCTCAACCCAACTTCATATATGGTTGAGTTTTACACAGCAAAAAAAAATAATAATAATAAATAAATAAATAACTTTCCTTTGTATACCTAAAAAAAAAATTACAAAAAAAAACCTCTATGCAACGTAACCGTATTTGAAAAATTTGCTGACAGGAAAAGTTTTCGATTTTCTGCACCGCCGCCCGAGCCCAACCATGATCATCCGAGAACTATATGAATGATTCCCTTTTCTTTCACACCACTAACTTACCCTTCACAAACTACATTTGTGTCTTTCTAAAACCACATCGCCTGAAATGCTTGGATACAATTTACCAACACATTATACTTCTTTCTCAAAGCTTACAATCAAAACATTTATATAAACTTAAAATAAATAAAAAACTTCAATTAATTAAATATAACTTAATTTCCTATAATCTGTACTTCTCGCCATCAAACATACACGGCAATTAGAAACGATTAAGAAAAAAAAATAATTATACACTTCGGAAACAAAAAAAAAATGATAATGAACTTAAAACTAAATTGAAGAGAAAACCAAAAACATAATATTAGACCAAAAAAACTAGAAAGGAAAACAATAATGAACATTCAACTATACAGATTATCTAAGATAATAAGAAGATATATAGACAGGTGTCTATCATGGACTAGTGAATTATAAAATATATTTCTTTACTATAGCCCTACCCTAAAAGAGCTCTCTGAAGGCAACTGAATATCCTAACGATTAGACTGCGGGTTTTGGGGATTGGAAAAAAACACACAAGAAAACAAAGGTTTGATTTCTTTAAATATTAGTCTCGGACCAAAACTTAATAGCCGAGTCGTGAATAATTCAATGATACATAAATATAACGATATTTGGTTTCCAGTAACTATACACTACGAATTGCTTAACACTAAACTAACCCTAACAATGCATGACATTTTTCATTACTTTCAGAACTAAAATTAAATCAAAAGATTTTAAATAGTGAAATGAATATTGCACCAGGCAAGAATATGGGTTTTTTTTTCTTTTTTTTTCACCACGTAACCCAAATACCACGATTAAATTTACTTGGACTCTATCTTTCAATAAGTTATACCGGCATCCACAAATAAATTTCTCCACTCAGGATCCCGTTCCATTGAAACGCATCAGGGACGCAACACACAAGACTAATTAAGTTACCTTACTTTTTCCCTGTTAAACAATATACCATATGGAGGGTTGAACCAATAGACACAGAAGAGTTTTCTTTCACAGGATATCCGGTTGATTTGACAACGTTCAATAACCATACAAGGCTCGTCTTCTCTTTTATTTTCTTCCAAGTAGCAGATTCTTCTTATTTTTCCTTTTTTTTTTTTTTGGTTTTTTTATGGTATATTTTTTTTTGATATTTATATTATATTATCCATAAAATTATGTTGGTTTTTTCTTTTTATTTTCAAAATATGTTCTCCCCAAAAATCTCTATTTTTTTTCTCTTTAGTTTATATCAAGGTGAACTTAAAATTCCAAAAAGAGTTCCGTCTGATTTCACTGTTCCATACTCACTCCCTATACTTTCCCCTCTTTGACCTAAGTAATTTATCAACTCACATCATTAACGGCACTACCTACCAACAAAACCTATCTATAAAAACCAACCACCACAATGCTCACTTCAAATATTTTTCGGATCTAAAAACAACTACCCAGGTCAATACCCGTTCCCTTTGGCCTTGAAAACACTTGGGAAATAATGCCTACAGTATTCTCTGAGAAACATTGCAAAGTTACTATTTAGCCGTTTCAATTCAAAGTGTATTTAGACAGGTGGCGGCAACTATACTTCGACCAAAGTAACACGAATTTTGATGTTTGGCATGATGTCTAAATTAATCTTGCTGAGTTATTCGTTCCGTAACACTGTCTCAATACTCCTTTTTTTCAATGAACAAAGAATGCTAGTGGCAACGGCGGTTGATTCTATAGACACACAAATACAACCCTGCAATTCTACAAACAATTTTACATGCTGGATCCCATTTCGATCTCTACATCCACATCACTCAACTTAACAAAATTAAAACTAAGCAAATCGTTAACCACAGAATAACATCCCTCACAAACATGAAAAACGAAACATTAAACAGAGGACAGCCATATATTGACGTTGACAGGAGTCCTGGAAGGGTATGGACAGTGAGTTTTATTGCCCATCGTACCAATTTACTCATCCTATTTTCAGTAACCTAACCTGCCAAGACCACATATCACATTTCATCCCTCTACATCATCGCCACCATCAACAAAAATCTGTTGTTACGCTATTCATTAGAAGTAACAGTAGTGTGATTGAGGCCTACCCGATACTTATTGGCGCTCAACGTAGGCTACACCCACATAAAGTTAGCCGAGCAACTAACTAAAAGACGTCCGTTTAGCGGTTTAATTAATATACAACATGGAACCATTAGGGAAGTTTTCTTTCCAGTAGAAGTAGTTTATGATACTTTGTGCGTTTTTGTTTATGTTCAGGTACATGTGTTTAAGAAGTGAACTAATTACATTCGACAAACTAACAAGACCTTTAATTGTGGGGTGTAAAGATCCGAATAATTGCACATGGAGAGAACGATTTACGGGTACGTTATACAAAATTTGGTCTGATCTAGCTCTGATTCAGAAATGGTCTAAGTCGAATACCAGAGAGGGGTTTGTTGGGTTTTTTTTCTTGTCTTTACACTTCCCTTGTAGTTATTATAGTTGTTTACCCCATTGTTTTATATCTTTAGAATGATATATTCCTATCGGCGAACCGGATTAGATTTCCAATTCGTACATGTTGTTCCCTAACACACTTAGTATTCTGCACTTAGAAAACTTCTTGCAAAATTTTGCATTGATATTGTTTTTAAAACTACTAAGTACAAAATTTCTCTTATAAACCTCCTGACCTGGTCTAAATCTAATGAGCCTTTTTGTTATATCTTAGCGCACTTTTCTCATAGGCCTTATGTAGGTTTTCCTTAATTTTCTCTCTAATTAACCGAATTCTGTCCTTATCTTCAAGCATTATAAATTCCGTGTCATCGAGTGATTTTAATTTCCTAGCTAACTGGTAATCTCGACCGGAAGTGAACATATTATAACCAAATAATGCCATGAAAGGAGTAAATCCGGTGGCCGAGTGTACCGAATTCCTCAATGCTAGTTCAATGTATGGTATATTGAGATTCCATTCTCGGTGATGACTTTCCAAGTAAGTTCTGATAGCTGTCAGTACGCTCTGGTTCACTTTTTCTGTCCTCAGGTATGAGATTTTAAAATCTTGGATCATTCTCGAGAATTCTTTAGACGTAAATTGTTGGCTGTTGTAGGAATGTATTATCTCCAGCACCCCAAAGTTATGAAATACCTCTCCCATCAAAAATTTAATTACGTTGGAGGAAGTTGCCTCTTTCATGGCTTTAAGAAATAGAAATTTTGAGAAATGATCAACCACAATAAATATGTAAGCATTTCCATTTTTTGATCGGGGATATTTCCCCAAAAAAACGATATAAAGCTTCTGAAACGGCCGGTCAGTGACAACTTCTGCTGCAATTTCTGGCATTAACTTTGTGTTAGTTGACTTACATTCTTAACATTTAATATACTGGTTAACGAAGTTTTTTACTTGTATCACCATATTTGGCCAATAGTACTTGAGTTGTAACCAATTAAGCGTTTTTCTGATTCCACCATGGGCTTTGTCTATAATAAATCATCCAGATATTCATGGGCTTCTTGTATGAGTTGGTGTGTAAGGTTATCGGGGATCCAGAGCATCTACTTATACTCCTCCAGCTCTTGACTGTCAGATGAGGCAGAGGTTCTTTTGAAAATTAAATTTCCAATCACTCTTAAATCAGAATACCTTCCTGCATTTGTTTTTATTGATTTTCGCAATTCGCAGTATGGTTCTGAATCAAATTGAGTTGTTTCAAATCTGAGGATTTCAGCCGATGATTGCTCTAACGTCTCAACCGAACGGGATAAAGTGTCGGCTACAATATTCTCTGCACCTTTACGATGTTCTATTTCAAAATCGCAACTTTGGAGGTGTAGAGCCCAAATTGCTAATCTGCCGCTCAAGTCTTTAAAGGTCATCAACCACTTAAGGCTCACATGATCGGTTATGACGGTAAAAGGCATTAATTCAATATAAGGCCTGAATCGTTTTATAGCTAGAACAGCCGCTAGACATTCTTTCTCGGTTACACTGTCATTTTTCTGAGCGGGATTTAATTTCATTGAGAAAAATGCTATGGGCCTTTCAATATTGTCACTATCTTTCTGGAACAGCACTGCTCCTATACCGTAATTCGACGCATCACACTGTACATAAAATCTTTTTTTAAAATTTGGGTGTGCTAAAACAGGTGCTGAAGTTAATGCCTGTTTTAGCTCCTGAAAACTCTTAAGTGCCTCTTCAGTCATCTTAAACTTAGTTCATTTTTTTATTAAATCCGTGGGAGGAGCTGTCATGGAGTAAAAATTCCTTATGAATCGGCGGTACCAACCGGCCGTTCCCAAAAAGCTTCGGACCTCCCGCACCGTTTTTGGGGGCGGTATTTGATGAATGGCTGTGACTTTAAGGGTGTCTGGCCGCAGTATGCCCCCACCTACAATGAATCCTAAGTACCTTAACTCTTTAAAACAAAATCGGGATTTTTCCAGGCCTATCGTCAGTTTAGCTTTTGACAAACAGTTCGCCACTTTCTCTAACAGTTTCATGTCACTACCAAAATTCGCCGAAATAACTAACAAATCATCCAGATATACATACGAGGACGTTAGATTTCAGTTCCTGGGGAATAACCTTATGCATCAGTCTACAAAGCCTTTGAGGCGCGTTACATAGTCCGAATGGCATGACTGCATACTGATACAATGGCAGTGTAGGGTCTGGAACATTCTTCCAGAGGAATTTTCCAAAACGCATATTTTAGGTCCACACTACTGATGAAGTGTGTCTCATCTAATCGGCTAATGATTCCTTCAATATTTTGTATTGGATAGGCGTCTTTTACTGTTTTCTCGTTTAATTTTCTTGCATCTAGACACAACCTATTTTTACCGGGCTTCCTGACAAGGGTACATCTGCTGCTCCAGGGACTTACACTTTCCTCAATTACACCCAATTTCAGCATATCATCTACCTCAGCATATATCAACTCTTGAACGGCTGGCGAAACCGGATAATATACCTTATCTAATTCTTCCTCTTCTCTTTCTGTTAGAACGTGGTGTGGGACATTCTGATTGTCCACTGGATAGCTCTCACCCAAAGTCTTTTTATCTATTTCATTTACGCCAAATAATTCCGGTGCTAATTCAAATGCCCTAAAAAATCGATTCCGAAATACGCAGATTGTAGAAGATCGGAACATAAATAAAACCTGAAGTTTCAAACACTCCCTTTGTAGTCCACCACAACATCGATCCGTCCTAAAACATTGTATTCTTTACCTCCAACTGTGCTGATGGACGTGAACACTGGTGTAATATTCACTCCTAACCTATTCACCACCTCCTGGCAATTTTTTTCCTAATAAACTTATGGAGGCTCCGGAGTTTAATAATCCCCTTAATTTTTGTTCACCTATCTTGATTTTGGCAAAGGCTCTCGGGTCCTTGCTGGTGTTATTCGGGTACACAATCGAACAACATCTACGCACTGATTTTTTTAACTCATTCATTTCCTTTTTTCTTCGCCTGAATTTCTGCCTTGTTTCTAAAATTTTTTCTAATTTATTTTTACTTGGCTTGTTGTTAAATATCCTGTCCCTGACTATCTGGTAATATCCTAATCTTTCCGAATATGACTTATTTGTCGCGCGGCGGCTTGGATAACCGGTGTTAATTTCTCTCTGAGACATATTTGCGTAAAAGGGTTTCCTGTTTAGGGAAAGGGATGGGCTATTAGCAGTGAAGAATGACAGTTAGGAAGGCGATCTGGAAAATCTAATCTGCGGGGCAATGTAGGCTGTACGTTATTACCGGCCCTTGGTAAATAATCACGATCCTCAAACCTTTCCGCTACCTTACCCGATTCTGAGCCCTGCGTAGAGATATCTTTTACCCTAAGCTTCTGAATTTCTCCTAGTATTTCAGCAAAACCAGATTTAAGGCTTTGCTGTATTTTTAGGTCGATGTTCTGTTCTAAATTTGATCGATATTCGGCATTATTGTCTTTCAACAAATCTTTCAATATCAGCATATTCGCCGGGTGGTCGTTCATCAGAATAACTACCCTTTTGTATGAGTGGTGGAGGTGGGAAGCGTTATAACGGTGTTCCCTTACCCGGACATGTCTTGGGAATTGTTCTCGTAGCACCGGAAATGATATACGGGGTGTTCTGGATCGAACTCTCAGGAGCGTAAGTTTTTGGAGTGTTAATCGAGCTCGACATATCAACTATAAAACTTTCACTATTTCCTCAGCAGGATTCTGAGTTTTTCTCTCGGAGTGAGGGACAAACATTTTGGGCTTGAACGTTCTACAGCCCTTTCACAATTACTGTTGACAAAAACTAAATGACCTAACGTTTAAATAATATACAAAATTTTCTCGATCGTGAACCGATAATGAGAAAATAAAAAAAATTTTCAATAGCTTAGTTTACGTGTTGTATTATGCGATAAAAAAATATTTGTATAAATTTATTAGATAAATACTTTTCAATGAACAATCACTAAGGGCCATTATTACAACTTAACGATAAAGTTCCCAATAGTTAACCTTACCATTAGCTAACGTGAACTATAAAGTGACCTTTAAAGTTTTTCCATTATTACAACTGTCAGATAAAATAAAAAATTTAATTTATATATTGTGGCAACATTGCGGTGGATACCGACTACTATTAGTGATTTTAAAAAAGCGTAGTGGCAACGATTTACTTTTGTTTATTTCTTAAATTGAAAACGTTATTATCTTTTCTGTGTGTAAAATTATTTTGCTACTTGTGTTAAGTGCTTTTGTTGTTTGCGTAAATTGTGTTATTGAAAATAATGTCGAAACTAAATAATACGACTGAATCGGAAAGAAAGGAAGCGAAATATATGTTCTAAATTATTTAAATAAAATACACGTTGTCTATTGTCCATTTTTAGGTTGAAAAGTTAAAATTATTCAATTTGACATAAAAATGTTGATAAAGTTACCATATTTTCAGAAGAAAATATGGCAGCTTCATTTGCTTAAAGTTAACTTTGAAAGTTATCATGAGGATCAAAATCCTGTTAGCTTATCAGTTACCATTAAGGTTAATTTTAACTTGTAATAATCAAATAACATTTATCTGCCAGATAGCATCCTATTGTTAACTATTTGTAAGTTGTAATAATGGCCCTAACTGAACTAGATACATTACACATTACGCATTTCAGATGCGATAACTTTGGTTATCAGACACAAAAGCAATTACGTAGAAGGGTTTCCGGTTGGTGTGAACATTTTTCGCCGCATCCTTCTTTTTTTTTTCTTCAAATTCTCTTAACTCCTTTCCCTTTTACACTGGGACAAAATAAACGCCGTTAGGATTTATGATCCCACTCTACAACTACTACAAACACTTCCACCCAAATAAATCCTACTGATGACTTTATTAGTGCAAACAAACATGTTTTCATTTTGGCCACTGTACCGAATTACTTAGATACCCTAAATCCTACTAATTTTGACGACCGTATATTAGCTATTGGAATATCGATATTTTCAAAGACTAGTGTCATTTGTATCCTAACTCATTTCTTGATTGTTTCCTACTTTATCTCTGGTTACATGTATAGTTGGTATTACATGTTAATAAGGATCACTTAGTATGAACCGTTGTAGACAACATACTTCGTGACGTATTTTTATTTAAACATTGGACGTCATTTACTGTTGCTAAACTTTTCCTTCTTTGGTCAATATGAAGCCTACCGACTAACTCATCCATTCGGGCCGCGGAGTCTCAACCCAACTTCATATATGATTGAGTTTTACACAGCAAAAAAAAAATAATAATAAATAAATAAATAACTTTCCTTTGTATACCTAAAAAAAACAAAAAATAAATAAAATAAAATCTACGCAACGTAACCGTATTTGAAAAAAGGGTTTCGATTTCCTGCAACGTCGCCCGAGCTCAATCATGATCATCCGAGAACTATATGAATGATTCCCATTTCTTTCGCACCACTAACTTACCCTTCACCTGAAATGCTTGGATACAATTTACATTATATTTCTTTCTCAAAGCTTACAATCAAAACATTTATATAAACTTAAAATAAATAAAAAACTACAATTAATTAAATATAACTTAATTTCCTATAATCTGTACTTCTCGCCATCAAACATACACGGCAATTAGAAACGATTAAGAAAAAAAAATAATTATACACTTCGGAAACAAACAAAAAAATGATAATGAACTTAAAACTAAATTGAAGAGAAAACCAAAAACATAATATTAGACCAAAAAAACTAGAAAGGAAAACAATAATGAACATTCAACTATACAGATTATCTAAGATAATAAGAAGATATATAGACAGGTGTCTATCATGGACTAGTGAATTATAAAATATATTTCTTTACTATAGCCCTACCCTAAAAGAGCTCTCTGAAGGCAGCTGAATATCCTAACGATTAGACTGCGGGTTTTGGGGATTGGAAAAAAACACACAAAGGTTTGATTTCTTTAAATATTAGTCTCGGACCAAAACTTAATAGCCGAGTCGTGAATAATTCAATGATACATAAATATAACGATATTTGGTTTCCAGTAACTATACACTACGAATTGCTTAACACTAAACTAACCCTAACAATGCATGACATTTTTCATTACTTTCAGAACTAAAATTAAATCAAAAGATTTTAAATAGTGAAATGAATATTGCACCAGGCAAGAATATGGGGGTTTTTTTTCACCACGTAACCCAAATACCACGATTAAATTTACTTGGACTCTATCTTTCAATAAGTTATACCGGCATCCACAAATAAATTTCTCCACTCAGGATCCCGTTCCATTGAAACGCATCAGGGACGCAACACACAAGACTAATTAAGTTACCTTACTTTTTCCCTGTTAAACAATATACCATATGGAGGGTTGAACCAATAGACACAGAAGAGTTTTCTTTCACAGGATATCCGGTTGATTTGACAATCCAATAACCATACAAGGCTCGTCTTCTCTTTTATTTTCTTCCAAGTAGCAGATTCTTCTTATTTTTCCTTTTTTTTTTTTTGGTTTTTTTATGGTATATTTTTTTATAAAATATGTTTTTTTGATATTTATATTATATTATCCATAAAATTATGTTGGCTTTTTCTTTTTATTTTCAAAAAATGTTCTCCCCAAAAATCTCTATTTTTTTTCTCTTTAGTTTATATCAAGGTGAACTTAAAATTCCAAAAAGACTTCCGTCTGATTTCACTGTTCCATACTCACTCCCTATACTTTCTCCTCTTTGACCTAAGTAATTTATCAACTCACATCATTAACGGCACTACCTACCAACAAAACCTATCTATAAAAACCAACCACCGCAATGCTCACTTCAAATATTTTTCGGATCTAAAAACAACTACCCAGGTCAATGCCCGTTCCCTTTGGCCTTGAAAACACTTGGGAAATAATGCCTACAGTATTCTCTGAGAAACATTGCAAAGTTACTATTTAGCCGTTTCAATTCAAAGTGTATTTAGACAGGTGGCGGCAACTATACTTCGAGCAAAGTAATGTTTAGCATGATGTCTAAATTAATCTTGCTGAGTTATTCGTTCCGTAACACTGTCTCAATACTCCTTTTTTTCAATGAACAAAGAATGCTAGTGGCAACGGCGATTGATTCTATAGACACACAAATACAACCCTGCAATTCTACAAACAATTTTACATGCTGGATCCCATTTCGATCTCTACATCCACATCACTTAACTTAACAAAATTAAAACTAAGCAAATCGTTAACCACAGAATAACATCCCTCACAAACATGAAGAACGAAACATTAAACAGAGGACAGCCATATATTGACGTTGACAGGAGTCCTGGAAAGGTATGGCCAGTGAGTTTTATTGCCCATCGTACCAATTTACTCATCCTATTTTCAGTAACCTAACCTGCCAAGACCACATATCACATTCCATCCCTCTACATCATGGCCACCATCAACAACTGCCTAGATGATGAAGCAGTAGAGCCACCTTACTACGATCTGCTTAAGACTCCAAATTGGTCGCGGTCATGAAAATTTTAAATTGTGTATACCATTGCTTTCATTATTTTGCCAAATTTGTGAACTTTAGATTTATGGGCTCCAACGAAGTAGCAAAAACGAGACCACCATCTGTTGTTGGCCTCATTTGAGTTGAAGGTTCAGAATTTTGTTCAATCGACATTTTATTTAAATAAAATTTACTTAATGCTTTTTAAGTTTTGATAGTCTTCACTTCTGACACCATGTTGTATAGGTTTAAGACTGAACACATTTTATTTTATATTTTACACATTTTATTTTATATTTTACAAGGCGCCATATTTTAATACTTAGTACATCTAAATGAGTGATGCCATATTTTTATACTTGTGTTATGACATAAATGTTACATATGCAACAACATAATTTAAAAGAATTTTTTTGTTTTGTAATAACATCTGAATTTGACTTCGTTTTGGAAACGTTTCTGGACGTTTAAAATGTAGGTACATACATATGTGTGATAAATTTCATTCAAATCCATGTCCCAAATTTGTCTGATTAACTAGACAGTAATATTAGAGTTGTTTTATTTAAATTTTCTTTCTGCACTTACAAATAAGCTTCTGAATTTTAATATAAGTACATCTTATCAAATCATACTGCACTTAAACGGCCAATATACAAAACACAAAATTAGATCCAATTACTAGAAATTTCGTGATTTAAAATGAATTATGTGTACAGAACTGTATAGAACTATTTCTTTAAACTTCTGCACAGGTCGACTATATTAGAAAATTCTAATATATTTCTATTTCTAATTGTCCAAAAATGTTTAGTTAATAAACACATTTTCTATATTCCGTCACTTTATTACTTAGAAAGCCACTTGGATGCCGCGGAATAAGCATGCCTGGCAAACTAACCTCTTTTTTAGCTTGCGAGCTGATTTCTGTTCCAAATTTTTAATAATACTTATATGCATTATATACTTAGAATATGTTCTTACCTTTCCTATGTTTCGGCCGATTTTTATATTTTTTCCTTGAAGCATAAGTTTTGTCACCACCAGCTACTCTTCGCCGTTGATAAATTATATCTCTGTACCATTGAGCCAAATAGAAGTGTCGCGCATAATCCCAAATTAAATTCTCTTCTTGAGCATTGACAGCCAAAAAATCCAAAAGAATTTTTTGGAGAAATTCCGTCCGCACTTCTTCCGGGTCTAATTTTATTTTATTCTAACAATAATTAAGTGATTATTACATGATTTCTCTATACTAATACATAAACAACGTACATTGACTACGGGTAGATCTCCTTCCCTTTCTTGTTCCATCTTTATAGATTTGATCATGGAATCTATTATATTTACTTTACATCGAGATTCGACTGTGTCTTTACGTAACCGTGATGCGACAATTCCTAGATAATCCAAGGATACTAGGCGAATGCTTTGCTCTATAGTTTTATCTGATACATATCGTACCAACATTGTTCCTAACAAGGAAAGTAATAACTCAGAAGCCGGCCACTCTGGTTTATTTACAGTCGATAATAAGTCGTGGATGAAGTTTTCGAAAAGTGGACGAAAGTCTGTTTCGTTTGAACGGGATTTGCATTTGTTTAAAAATGTTGTGAGAAAATTGCCTCCAATACTTATCGCTACATCATACTTTTTTAAAACTATAACATCGACGTTTGGCTTTTTCACTTTATTTACATCATTTTTCTCACAATTGTTTGACTTTATGTATTCGGTTATGCAAAGCGAATCAGGTAGTATTGTAGAACACTGAATTAGCTGCAACACTAAGGCTGTGACCATTTGAATGTTTCCGCCATTATTTGTTAACTTAAATGGACGTATGTTCCTCTTGGAAGATGGTAGACGATCGATAGATGATAAAATATCTCCAAGAATGCTACTTCTAATTTTATCGTAATGCTCCTTTCGAAATATCTATCACAAAATCGTAAAATTAATTAAAAATAAATATTTAAAGAAAAGAACAAATTTAAAAATATAATATGTATTGTTGTATTGTTTATAATTTTACGACCTTTTAAGAATTATCTCACTAAATAGATTCGAGAAGCGGTAAATTTTATACACCTAAGATATGTTTATCTTTTTAGCAAAGAGCTCTTAATAGCCTTTTTAGACTCGGTCACATCTAATATGTATATATATATATATATATATATATATATATATATATATATATATACATATATATGTATATACATATATATGTATATACATATATATATATATATATATATATATATATAAAAATAAGTTGTCCTATGTTCGTGATTTTATAACTCGAGAACCAATCAACCGATTTTCAAACGAGTACATACGTTGGAAAGGTCTACTTTCAATGATGGTTCATAAAAAAACATCGAAAAATTTTTACGAATATGCGTTATACCCGCACTTTTATGACGATGTGTTTTCCCTATATAAAATACATTTTTTTTCTTATGAGAATTAAATTTTGTCGGTATTAGGCTCTGCTTGCTCGCGTCATTTGACTGTGCGACCATTGACATTTTTTTATTATTGATTTGTAAGCTTTCAGTTAAAATTAAAATTTTTTGCATCAAAAGAAAATTAAAGAAATGATTCAACAATGCCGCGGCGAAGACGTTCACAAATTGGCCGACGAGCACGCCACAGCAGTCAAATACGTTTAAATAGATCTAATCAGGATGAAGAAGAGCGATTAGAAAGTAATAAGTTAGCAAGGCAAAGAATGGCACGATCAAGATCAAATCAAAATCAAGAACAAAGAGAAGAACGTATTGAAAGTGTGAGAGTGTGACAATCAAAACAGGCAACAACGGAGACAGGAGTCTATTCTTTCTAGAAAATTTACTTTTTAATACAAAGACGTAAACGTGTGTTATTGTATTGTCCAGCAACGCGGGCAGGGTTACTCTAGTACGACGTCTGATCAAAAGAGAACCGTTATTTCCAAATTTCGTGAATTACGTATGTTCGATTATAGCATTTTTTTCTTGTTATGTTGGTACACATGTCTGTTATATATGTTGGAAATATCAACCATTTTGGATTGTCAGTTTGTTTGACAGATAAAAAGGTTAGTCGTGTTTTGGTGTGCTCTTCGATTTTTTACAATTCGAAAAAATATATATATATTCAATGTCATGTTTTTCAGTGTCGTTGATGTAAACTTGTGTGTACAGAGGATAATATATGTACACTATTATATATATATATATATATATATATATATATATATATATATATTTATATATATATATATATATATATATATTTATTTATATATATATATATATATATATATATGTAAATATGTATATAATATATTTTGAAACCCACCAGTTTCAAATTAAAAAAACATATACACGAGTACACTCATAGTTATACACAAGTAGAAGGTGTACACGATGAAAGAAAGACAATGTCTATAGTCTAAAGGTGTACATTAAGTTTTGTTGTACATTTCTGAGATCTCTGATACATACTACTCCCGTGGGAATATCGGGTTAAAAGTAGGCTATGTGTTGAGAGCTATATTGTCTCTAGTTAGAAATGTGTGTGTATAGCCATTAACAATCAAACCAATATTTATTACGATTTCACATTGACATTTAAATATATTTTATTAGGATTGCTTTGGTGGTAATACAAAAGTTATAGGTAGCTATTGCAATATAGTCCTATAAACTATATTAAAAAATTTTTTTCGTTCAGAATAAATGTGCAGATTTTGTGCTTTAGAAACCCCTAAGCAAGCCACTTAGAGCTGGCCGTGAGAAAAACATGTCGCCGATTGTAGAATTTTTTCCTACTTACTTGACACTTATCGTTATATTTTGGATAATTTACACAATATCTTTATAAATTATAGCCTATGTGTTATTCTGATGTATAAGCTAAATTATTGTAAAGTTTCATTAAAATCCATTCAATAGTTTTTGCGTGAAAGACGAACAAACATCCACACTCACAAACCTACGGCTTTATAATATTAGTATATATATTATACTAGAACTGCGCCCGGTGGTTTCACCCGCGTAAGTCTACATGGGAATATGTATGTGTATAGCCATTAACAATCACACCAATATTTATTACGATTTCACATTCACATTTAAATATAATATGTTATTAGGGTTGATTTCGTGGTACTACAAAAGTTATAGGTAGCTATTGCAATATACTCTTATAAAATATATCAAACGATGTAGTGTTTTCACGAAAATTTATATTGCTATATTAAATTGAATTAAGATTCATAGGCTAATTGTTCGAAATTTGTTTTTAAATCTCAGAAAGACATGATAAGTATTCCAAGGCACAAAGGAAAGTCAACATCAGTTTTATTCAACTTATACAGCAGAGCGGAACAGCTGTTCGAAAGCCGCAACACCTTCATCATCAGTGCTCATGTGTATTGTGTTTATCACCACTTATTAGGTGGCTTGGTTGAATGTGATAACAGTTCCTATTTACACATGTACTTAAGTATAAAATTCAAACCAAAAAAGTTTGACTTAACTATGATGGAAAAAAATTCAGAAAAATGGGGCATGAAGAAAAATAATCAAAACGGTAACACGGGTATTAAAACAATAACATGTTAACATCAGATTGACACAGTTCTCGGATTTTTTTTCACAATAAAATTTGTGTAAATAGGAACTGTTATCACATTCAACTAAGCCACCTTATAAGTGGTGATAAACACAATACACATGAGCACTGATGATGAAGGTGTTGCGGCTTTCGAAAACAGCTGTTCTGCTCTGCTGTGTAAGTTGAATAAAACTGATGTTGACTTTCCTTTGTGCCTTGGAATATTTATCATGTCTTTCTGAGATTTAAAAACAAATTTCGAACAAATAGCCTATGAATGTTAATTCTACATCAAACGATTTTTTTCGTTCGGCATAAATGTGCAGATTTTGTGCTTTAAAAACCCGTGAGCAAGCCACGTAGAGCTGGCCGTGAGAAAAACACGGCGTGCCCAAACGTAAGTCTGCTACCTTCAAGGTTTGACCCTGTGATTTGTTAATAGTCATAGAAAATGCAAGTTTCAATAGAAACTGCAGGCGTTTAAAATGAAATACTAAATTATTGGGTATGATTAGGAAGCGTGGTATAAGAAAATTGTCTCCTTTGGCTTCTCCAGTTAAGATTGTAGCCTTCGCAATATGTCTTCCTAGTACATTATATATGTGTAACTTCAACGATATTTGCGGCGCACGGCAAAACATGTCGCCGATTGTAGACATTTTTCCTACTTACTTGACACTTATATCGATATATTTTGGACAATTTACACAATATCTTTATAAATTATAGCCTATTTGTTATTCTGATGTATAAGCTAAATTATTTTAAAGTTTCATTAAAAAGTGGTCGGATGAGACCAAAGTAAATTTATTTAACTCAGATGAGAGTTCTCTTCAAGTTCGGAGACCCAAAAATAAAGAATTTAGTCCTCAATATACAGTTAAAAAGAGTTAAACATGGAGGTGGTCTTATAGTGGTATGGGAAAGCTTTTCATATGATGGAGTTGGACCCTTATATTGCATACAGGCCACAATAGATGCAAAATTTTATACAAACATTTTAAGGGAAGTCATGCCTTATGCTGAGTGGGAAATGCCGCTTCAATGGATATTCCAACAGAACAATGGTCCTAAGCATTCATCGAAGTTGGCAAAGGTATGGTTCGAGGATAACTATGAGAAGGTTTTGGGATATCCTTCACAGTCACCAGACCTAAATCCCATCGAAAACTTGTGGGACGAGGTTAAAAGATGTCTTAGAGGAAGGAGTCCATCTAATAAAGATGAGCTGTGGACAGTGGTTGAGACTGCATGGAAGAGCATTCCAGTTACGACTTGTCAAAAGCTCTCTATGACTATGTCTAAGCGGTGCTTCGCAGTAAGAAAAAATATGGGTATTTCTACAAAGTACTGAGGTACTATCACACAATTATTTTATTAAACATATTATTCACCTTATTAGTTTAATAATTTTAAAGGGTTTGGTTAGATGGCTCTATTTTTTTTTCACAGAGAAAATATATGTGTGTAACGAATTTTTTATTTTATTTTTTGATGCAAAAAATTCAAATATTTAATTTATGTTTTTTTTATATCACAATAATATCCAACCACAAAAAGTTAAAAAAAGTATTATCTGTGTATATTTTTTAGTATTGAAATTGAGGTTTGGGGGGGGGGGCTCTATTATTTTTCACACCACTGTATATTATATGTATATATACCATAGATGATCAAGCTTCTCTTGCCCTATAACGCGATATAGGAAAGCAAGAAAATAACAAATTCTGCTTGCGCAGCAAACAAATATGTATACGAAAGAAAAAATTTAGTTTCTCTTGCTCTCCTTAGGTTTTGGCTCCTCTTTAGCATACAGCAGGGATGGATAACAAGTACTTTTCAATTTTATCTATATTTTGAGTTGAAGGGCTTGTTGCTACTATTCGTATGTTTTGCATTTATAATTGTATTTATTGTATATAACACAATATTTTTATTTATTAGCATCTGACTGATGAAAATTGTATATATTTTGTAAACTCGTTTATAATAAATGTCTATTTCAAATAAATATATATTAGCTCATCCAGATCTATATGGCCTGGGTACTCTTTTGTTCTTGCGTGCTTTGCTTTGAAGTATTTTCATGGTAGAAAATGCTGTTTCACAATTATATGTGGTACCAAAAATTTAATACAATTTGTAGATTTCTGTCTTCAGTTTTTTTGATAAACAGAAAATAATTCCAGAAACATTTCCACCTCTGTTAAAAGTAAGCAGAGGTTTTTCTCTGCGCCACACACAAGCGCAAGCGTGTTTATGTGGTAGTGCACATCACTGATATATACATATGTGAACTTCTCCACGAAAAGGGACCTCTGCGCCGAAAATAAGTTATAAAAAAATCCGTTTAAAAAAAGCGCTTCGTTTTTCCGTGTTTTGCGCATGGTTATGCGCAATTAATTATGTTCATCTTTACAGGTGATTTGTAAAACAACTAAAAGACATAGAAACTTGCGGTTTGCGGGATTTGAAAGAGCGTTTTTCCTACAAGAATCCCTCAAAAAGTAAAAAATAAACAATTTCGGCGCAGAGGTCCCTTTTCGTGGAGCAGGTCACATATATATAAATATATATATATATATATATATATATATATATATATATATATATATATATATTAGGGTGGGTCAATTTTTTTTCCTCAAGTGCTCATCTCGATTATTATTCTTTGGGTCATTCCAAGAAAGTTTCCCAAAGAAACCACATGTCTAAAACGAATTTTGGCCCTCCCGAATTTGCGCCGAAGTTTTGTATAAGATTTGAAGCATTTCATACATTTTCAATCCCAAATATAAAACTAACGGTGAGCTGTATGGGAAGGGTTTATCCTGCGTGAAGTCTCTAGAATTTTAGTACATTTAAGCTTTTTCCTTTAAATTGATCGTGAAGTTGATAGTTTTAAAATTGTAAAAAGTGCCGTTCAAAATTATGGCCAATTTAAAAAAAAAAAGTTGCATTTTCAAATCTTCCTATCTAAGCTGTTTTAAGTAAGAAATAAAAGTTTTTATACTTTTTGGATTCTGCGAAATGCCAGCAATACAACGGTACAAAATACTTTGGTTTGAGTAATCAAGTTAGACATAGGCTTTAAAATAATAAAAAACAAAATAATCGAAAAAAATCATCAATGGCATTTTGCATCATTGAAACCTGATTAATAAAAATGAGCCACAGATTTTAAAAATATTTACAGCAGTAAAAAGCCGAGAAAATTATCTTTCCATTGGCATATAATTTGTGTACATTATCTTATAATTTCATACAATTATTGACATTCAAATTCTAAACTAATAACACAAGAAGTGTCAACAATACAACGATACCACAAGATAATTAGGTTGGTCAAAGGCTTTAAAATTAGAAAATAACCATGCAAAATATCTCTAGGTTTTTTTTTTTTTAATTTGTCTTTCTCAGAATGCAATCTTAGGGCCCGATTATGGTTTACAACACAAAAATGTTGTGTTGTTTTAGTTACAACACAACACTAACCCTTTTTGCGATTATGGTTTACAACAGCTAGCTGTTGTGTATGTCACAGGGTTGTAATGTAATTGTAGTAGATATTTCCATAAAAAAGCATACCTGCGCGCCAACAAATGTCAAGGTAAAAAATTGAATAAACGTATTTTTCGTCTGAAATACATATATAAAACAAAAAGAATTATATATATTAACGATGATTTATATTTTGATGATGAAATTGAAAATAACAATAATACATACAACACGTATTCGGAAAAATATGCGCGACAAATCCATTAGAGCTTGGTAGCTCTACTGAGTACGTATGATTTTCCTAAAATAACAAATTTTTAAAATGTATTGATTACACATAAATTTTATAGTTTTATAAAATTGTTCCGGATAAACAAAGATGGTTTTTTGTTTTTGTTACAAAAGCTTGACTCTTTTTTAACACCTTCAACCCGCTGCTCTGTCATTCCAAAGGTTTTAAAATTGTGTTGTGCATCCAGGTTTCTTGCTGATGGTAGTTATCAAAGAAGCAGCGGCAATGATTTTAATATTGGAGTTTCACAACCAACTGTTTGCTGCATATTAAATGAAATAGTAAAATTCTTTGGGCGAAAAATTTGCAAGAAGTGGATAAATGCTCGGATGACCGAAGAAGAAAAAAACGTCGTTTTTTCAAAAACCAGATTTCCAGGAGTAGTCGGATGTATAGATGGTACGCACGTACGAATTGTAGCTCCTTCAAAGGAATTACAACATTTGTATTTAAACAGGAAAGGATACTACAGCCTGAATGTCATGATTGTGATTATTGTAATATTCAATTGTATTTATTAAAAACTAAATATTTCTTTTAATAGTTGTGCGATTTCGAAATCTCCTCTTGGTTTTTCGATTGGCTTTTTAATATTGCTAATCGTTCGTCCTCCCGACTATTGCTTAATGCTTTTCTATTTTTTGCCAATGGCGGCTCGATGCATTTAACGGAAGTTGAAGGCTCCTCAGGTCCAAATGTTGATTCCGCCCCATCGGAATCATGCTGAGTTGCCAAGCCCATTGCAGAACCACTTGGGCTTACTTGTGTTTGCATTGACACAAGTTCCACAGTGCTCTGTTCCAATGGGCTCAAGCTCACTTCAGTAGATGGGCCACCACCAGTACTTTGAAAATTTCTCTTGTTTGAAGCCAATTTTCTTTTCAAATTGACTTTATAGTAAGGTAAAATAAATTATTCAGTAGATCTGCTACTAACTCGTTGCCATTCTTTGGTAGTTTTAATAGGAGGTCCTAAGCTATTTAATTGGTCAGAAAATTGATCCCATTTCTCTTTGAGATACATTTTGCTACATCCAAATGGCAGCTTCCATCGGCCAATCTCTGGATTCATTTTCATAAGATCAACCAGTTTTTCCATTTGTTTTTGATTTGTAATTTTGCTAAGAACAAATAATAACTAATTATTTTTCTGGTTTTTTAGATTTTATATGTTTACTTAAAAATTTTTCTCCATTTTGCGTTTTTAACTTGTAACGCTCTCGAAACAACAGCTAATGAGCTGTTGTACGTTTTTGACAGTACTGACAACACATAAATACACATGTTGTAAACGATAATCGGTGTTGTCAAAGGCAAACAACTTAACATACAACATTACAGACAACAGTTGTAAACCATAATCGCTTTTTCAAAAATACAACATTGAACTAACAACTGTTGTAAACCATAATCGGGCCCTTAATATTTTAAGAGCCAAAAATGTTTTGCGTTAAAGATTGCGGAGATGTAGGATGGGGAACTCATTCATGGCCTATATCGATTTCGTTTAATTTATGCAAAGAAACAAAGTATGTTTTTTCTTATTTTTTTTCAACTGAAATAAATGAAATATTCCTGAATGCAATTATTTATGACTTGTGCGGGAATTTCCGTCATAAGTATATTTAAAGCTAAATCGGGCAAGAGAGAAAAAGGTTCCCCTAAGAAGAACTAAACCAACCTCTAAAAAATAACTTAATTTTTAAAGTTTTTTTGTAATTTTGTTAAGCAAATGATATATTTTTAATTTAAGGTCCAATGCGTTAAACTGGAAGCCATAAAATAAAAAAATAAAATAATTTTTGGACTCCGCCCCATTAGTGTGCATTATTGTATGCAAAAATAATGTAAAAATGTAACAAATTCTTTTACATAAGCCTATATTCATTAAAAATAACATTTTTAAGCTTTACTGATGAAGCTGAGACGTAACCTGAGGGCAAATTACGGCACTCGATACCGAACGAAATTTGTATTTAAATTGTATGGAAATTTCGCTCGATATCGAATGCGGCAATTTGGCCCCTGGTACTACTCTGCCATACCTCCCCCTTTGCCCCCTAGATAATACAAAAAAATAATTAAATTTTGTATTTAATTATCCCAAACATTTATTTTTAGAGTTTTATGACAAAGGTGAAATTTCTCCGCACAGCCCTTGCCAGAGCGTAGAGGTATCAAACTATCGATGGGACTATCGATAGTATCGATAGTTTATTTTTTTGAGACTATCGATTGATAGTTTTGGGGATTCTGGAACTTTTTTTTTATCGATAGTTTTTAGCTACTATCGATAGTACATCGGAAATGATCCGCCACTAGTATTGTAAAATTAAACGCGGCAAGTTCTTAAACGTAAACAAAGAAACAAAACTTCAGTAGGTGGATTGGCGGTTCCTCCAAGGTTATATACAATGGAAAATAACAATACTAACACAACAGGTATATTATACTTTTATTTAAATAGAGATAAAACATACATATATAATCCGTTCCTTAACACACAGACTCTGAAGCCAGTAAAAGACCCAGAAAAAGTGTATCGGACGTTTGGAAGCATTTTGCATTAGCTCCAGACAAAAAACACGCAAAATGCCAGACATGCAAAAAACTTATAAGACAAGTGGGAATACGTCAAATCTGATGGACCATTTAAAGCGTAGTCATCCTTTGCGTATAGAACCAACAACATCGAACCCTATAATAACAGACTATTATAAAAAAGAAATCACATACGACAATAATTCGGTGCGAAAAACAGATCTAGATTTGGCTCTAACAAAAATTATCGCTTTAGGTGTGCAGCCGTTTCGTATAGTTGAAGACAGGGGTTTCCTAGATCCACGATATGAGTTACCATCTCGAAACACAATTCGAAATGTTTTTTTGAAAGAGATTTATGCTGATGGCTGCAAAAATTTGCAGGATGTTCTTAACCAAGTAGAGAGTTGTGCTATAACCACCGACTGCTGGTCATCGAAGGCAAACGAAAGTTATTTGACTGTCTCGTGCCATTTCGTTGACAGAGAATTCAAACTGAGATCGGCAGTTTTAACAACATCAAAGCTCGTTAGTGAGCTAAATCATAAATCTGAGAACATTTCCAAATCAATGCGAGTGTGCCTTAATAAATGGAATATTTAAACAAAGTTTCGTGCATCGTAACAGACAACGCAGCTTCAATGATTAAGGCTTGTGAACTACTTCAGAAAAAAAATCTTCCTTGCTTCGCTCATTCAATCAACCTTGTTGTGCAAGATGTTATATCAATTGAAAAAGTTAAAACATTAATGACTAAATGCAAAACCATAGTCACATATTTTAAAAAGAGCACTATTGCATATGCAAAATTCAGAATGGAACAGAGCGAAGATAAACAATACAGTCTTATTCAAGAAGTGGGCACTAGGTGGAATAGCGCATTTGCAATGGTGAAGCGAATTCTGCTTACTAAAGATGCCATCTTTTCAGTTTTATTAAGCACTCCTAAGTCCCCTCAGATTCTAACGGCAGAAGAAATAGAGCAATTGGAAGACTTATGTTCATTGCTGGAACCATTCGACACAAATACAAATGTTATATCTGGCAATCAATATGTTACTATTTCACAAGTGATTCCCGTAGCATTAGGTTTATATTACGCAATGATAAAACTTCAACCAAACATGAAAACTGAACTTGGATTGGAATCATGCACCTATTTGGTCGAAAAATACAACAACGACTTTTCATTTACGAATCTAGAAGTGTCACAAGATTTGCAACTATTTTGGATCCTAGATTCAAAAAAGAAGGCTTTCGGTCTACTCAGAATGCAACACAAGGATACAACATGCTTGAAAATGAACTGGTTACTATCAGAAGAGTTATTGAGTCAAGAGAAAACAGGGAGGAATCGCCAGCAGCAGAGTACAACGAGTTACCTGACATTTTCCAATTTATAAAAGAAAAACTTTCAACTAAAGCCGTGTCTAAACGGGCAGATGCAATTATTTCCTTGCGCGAATATGCTGAAAAGCCAAATCAACCCATAAGTATGGACCCTTTGGAGTACTGGAAGGTAATTCTTATTTTGAACTTATATTATTTACATTATTAATTTGCTTCAATTGCAGACCCGATCCACCGATATGAAAGAGATGCAAGTACTTGCACTTAAGTATTTGTGCATCCCGGCCACATCAACTGAGTCTGAAAGAATGTTCAGCAAAGCTGGACAAATAATTTCAGAAAGGCGTACGAAATTAAAGGACGCAAATGTCGATATGCTGCTTTTTATAAACAAAAATAACTGGCTGACTGACCATTGATCTCACATTTTACATTTTTATTAAAAAAAAAATGGATATACTTTTTGTTTTGTTATTTATTGAAGAAAGAAATATACTTTTGTTTTGTTAGAAAAAAGTGTATAATATGACATTTTTACATAATTGATGTACTATATAAATATTTTCTTCGTGAACTTTTTGAATTCGATAGTATCACGATAGTATCGTCGATATATCGATAGTTTTTTCAAATCTTAATAGTTGGGATTCGATGTATCGATAGTTTCTTTTAAACTATCAAGATATATCGATGGTGGCACTATCGATAGTTTTACACCTCTACCAGAGTGACCCCGCTAAACAACAGTTTTAATACCCTTCAGCAGTGGTAGGCAGCTGTGCCGAGGATCTGCATGGCTAGTTAGTCGTAAAAGATGAATAGTCGCTAACAGCTCCCCTCCGGCGCCAGGACACGGGTGGGTTGTAATTTTTTTTGTCTAGTCTACGCACGCCGCCACTGCGTGGATGGTCCATCCCCTTACTGGCCTACTCGTGGGAACAGCATATGGAGAAATTTAATAAAACAAGAAAAAACAAACAACAAAACAGAAGGGAAGGTATCTCCTCAGAGGACGACCTTCTTGCCTCCAGCCAGGAGACAGTAGTCGGCCTCTCGGATGGTGTTGGTAAAAGCCAAAGTACCCCGCTATCCGCACTAGCACAAGACAACAAGAAAATGCCCCCAACACCGGTAATCGAAGCTGATAACCGGGTCCAGGCGGAAACCTAAAAAAAGAAGCCAGAAAAAACTCCTTAAAACGAGGTACTCTAAGGTCGCATTCATTCTTGACAAGATAGCCAAGAATGCTGCGAACGGAATAACTCATCCGCATGATGCTGAGGACAAGGTGGGATATCAGGCCGTGGTGGATGAGTATCATAAGTTTATGAATTCTCTACCAAGTACGTCTGGTACGACTCCGACATCCCAACAAAAAGAAGGTGAAAAAATTGCTAGGAGAAATCGATCTCAGACACAGAACGGTCAGGCATCAAAAAAGAGGACGGTTCAGGGGAAGAAGTCCACGCCTCAACCAGCATCATCGTCATCCACGAGAAGGCCTTTTAACAAGGTAGTTAAAGATAACCTTCTCATGGCTCTGACGAACAGTAAGAGTGGGAATACTCTCCCTGTAATAACGGAGTGGGGGGCCATCGAATTCAAATTGGCTGAGCTCGTAATGGACTACGTCCTCTCCAATAAGGATAAGCTGGCCTTCGACTCCGGTGAGATACACCGGGAGTATAGAGTGATCAAATGCTTGGACACATTTTCAAAGGAATTCCTCAGCGACAGTATCGCTAAAATCAGTGTGACTTGGGGTGGGTTAAGCCTAAAACTCATCCCTACAGAGGAAATACCGATGAGACTGCGTGCAAGGATTTGGTTACCAAAACTAAGCAACGACGGCGGCAAAATGCTGGAGTATTTGAAGCTCCAAATATCCAAATTTCTAATGGATGACTGGTCGGTTATCCGCACGGAGGATCATGGCAGCAGTGGTACCTGCCTAATCCTCTCCATTTCGGAGTCTGGAGCAGAGGCACTCGAGAAAGCAGGCTCCAAACTCTTTTTTGGGGTTAGGGACGCCAAGGTAAAGGTGTCTCGCCCAAGCAAGTCAGAGGTCGACGTTGTCGAGGCTGCCAACAACCTCCTGGGAGGAATGCAGCTATCGGAGAATTAGGTCTTCTACACCATGGCTCCGAAGATCGCCCAAATAAATCTGAAGCACTCGAAATGTGCAACAGATAACATAGTGGTTATCTCGGCCGAGGAAAACATCGACATATGTATGATTCAGGTACCATGGGTAGCAAACTCCGAAGTTAAGGGGTTCCCGAGGTCCACATACTATATGCTAGAAGTAATGGTAAGCCCAGATCATGTCTAATAGCCAAAAAACACATCAACATCTTTCTCTGTACTCAGTTTAACACAGGGGACCTTACAGTTGCGAGGGTCGAGCTAACAGATGGTAGGAGCCTCCTAATCGCATCATGCTACATGGCGCACGACAAAGCAGCACCACCAGATGAAGTGAAAGCAGGTGAAGTGTCATCTATTGGTGCCGATGAAGATGTCATACTTTGTTCTGACGCCAACGCTAGACATACAATATCGGGCACCAGTGAAATCAACGACAGAGGTGAGCATATCCTAGATTTCATAAACCTTATTAAACTTACAATATGTAACTCCGGTACTTCACCGAATTTCATCTTTCCGAGTTCGGACAGGTTTAGTGGGTGGGAAGAGGTTCTGGACATTACCCTTGTAAATGCCAAATTTTGGTTTTCGATTGACAAGTGGAGGGTATCCAATAAAAGATCCTTCTCTGATACTCTTCGAACTTACGATACCAAATGATGGGATGATGCTTTAGAAACCCGAAGGCAGATTGGGATTGGTTTAACGGGATTCTAAAGCATAAACTAGGAAGAGTACCAGGAATCGAGAATACGATTGATGGACTTGAACAAAATGTAGCTTTGTTCAACAAGGCTATTACCAGGCCTTCGAGATATCCTGCCCCTTAACAAAAACTAAGAAGAGTTATCTTCCGTGGTGGAGCGCGGGACTCTCCAGGCTACGTAAGGAGGCACGTAGGGCCTTCAACGCTTGCTATGAGAGCACACTATGGCAACGTTATTGCGACAAGCTAGCTATATATAAAAAGGCTATAAAGGTCGCCAAATGGAACTCGTGGAGGAATTTCTGTGAGTCGATAGATAAAACTAGAGATTCGGCAAGGCTAAGTAGTGAGCCACACCTGTCCGAACTTCATTAAGAGAGGGGATGGCTCATGGACAGATTCCTCGACGGAATCCCATGGCTTTCTGTTCAACACCCTCTTTCCAGGCTGTACTGACAAGGTCAGTGGAATCAGGTCAGTTGGTGGGAATCAACACGCTGTCAATACGGATTTATTATCCCCAGAGAGCATCTCATGGGCAATCGACAGCTTCTCTCCGTTTAAATCGCCGGGTCCTGACGGCATCATTCCAAAGATGCTACAGAGTGCGAGGGGCTCTGTCATTCCCTGGCGTTTTAGGTTCTACAAACTCTGCCTTATACTTGACTACGTTCCGACCAGCTGGAGGAAAGTGAGGGTAGTCTTTATTCCGAAGATTGGTAAAGAAGTCACGAGGATGCGAAGAACTTCAGACCAATCAGCCTTTCATCTTTCTTGGTTAAGACGCTGGAAAGATTAATAGACACCCATATTAGGCTTCGACTAGAAGGATCGTCAATTTTCGCGGCTAGTCAGCATGCCTACCTTAGGGGACGCTCTACTGAAACAGCACTACATGAGGTGGTAAGATTCGTGGAGAAATCCCTTGAGAACAAACAATATACCCTGGCTGCCTTCCTAGACAAAGAAGGTGCCATTAACAATGTATCAGTGGCAGCCATAGAACAGTCTCTCCGGGATGTCGATGTTGAGGAATACATCAGCAACTGGATTATTACTATGCTGAAGGCAAGGAATGTCACTGCGAAACTGGGCACCAGCGAGATGTCACGATGGGCGTATAGAGGAACCCCACAGGGCGGGGTGATGTCACCTCTGCTCTGGCTTCTCGTTATTAACACGATTCTTCACAGACTAGATGTTGCAGGAGTTAAAGTCGTGGCTTACGCGGATGATGTAGTAATAATGGTATCAGGGATGTTTACGGACGTTATTAGCGATATAATATCCAATGCCTTGGGTACACTCAGTGAATGGGCTACAGAATGTGGTCTAGGAGTAAACCCTAGCAAAACAGAACTGGTACTATTTACTACAAAGACCAAAGTTCAAGGCTTTAGACTACCACGGCTGAATAATCTGGAACTGTCCCTTTCGGACAATGCAAAATATCTAGGAGTTATCCTGGACGCAAAACTAACGTGGAAACCGAATGTGCTACATAGGGTTAAGAAGGCAACAGTTGCCTATTACTCCTGCAGGAGGATGTTTGGTTCCAGATGGGGTTTAACATCCTCCATGCTTAAATGGATGTACACAGCGATTGTACGCCCTATATTGACTTATGGATCTTTGGTATGGTGGCCTGCGATAACTAAGAAATATGTGGTAGCTCAACTATACAGGATACAAAGATCTGCCTGCATCGGGATTACGAGTCGTCTACGTACTAGCCCCTCAGAGGCTCTGAATGCTATACTGAACCTAATTCCGATTGACCTTTATATACTGGGTGCATCCTCGAGCAGTGCGGTGAGACTGGCGGCATCTGGGAAGTGAAGGTCAAGGGACTATGGCCACGCAAGAATCCTAGGTCAGTTAACACCGACAGTGAGGAAGCCCACTGACTATATGGTACCCCACTTGGACTTCAATATTACTTACAAGGTCTTCATTCCATCCAGGTGGGAGTGGAGAGGGGGACACATAGAGAAGGACTTAGACTGCAGGATGTATACTGATGGATCAAGAATGATCTATGGTGAAGGTTCAGGAGTCTTCTCAAGGGACATTGGAACGGGACTTTCGCTCCGACTCCCTGATGAAGCTAGTGTATTGCAGGCGGAAATATTTGCTATAAGGGGGGCAGCTAGGTTAGTAATTGACAGGGGTGTTCAGGGTAGGGTCGGTATCTTCGTCGACAGACAGGCAGCACTCCTGTCTCTGAGGTCGTTCACTACTTCTTGTACATTGGTAACTCAATGCAGGGAGCTTCTATCCAGATTGGAATATCAGACTGACATGTGGCCCTGCTACAACGACAGGAGGACAGCACAGCTGATCAACAGGAACCGTAGGGACATCTCAAGACTCGTGGCTGTAGTGACGGGGCACTTGGCAATAGGGAGACATGCTGGTAGGATAAGTCTCTCCTATAATGCATTCTGTCGCAGCTGCCGGGATCAGGGCAAGGAAGAGACAGTTTATCACTTCCTTCGTGAATGCCCGGCATTGCACCATACGAGACACAGAATCTTAGGCAATAGTATAATATCCGATCTTTCCGAACTATCAGGTATAGGTCTAGGTGACCTATCCGAAACCTGGATTCGGATCTACACAGGTTGACACTGACGAGTGGAGTGTTTTTTTAAAACGGGATCTCGGAGATCCTACTTGAATGCTTGTGGGTTACAGGTAGCCGCGTATACCAACCAACCAACTCTTTAAAATGAATTGGACCCCATAGAGTATATATATTTTGATCAGTGTTGAAGTCTAAGACGGTCTAGCAATGCCCATAGGTTCGTCTGTGGAAAACATGATATAGTCTATTTTTGGACCCCGCCCCTTTTAGTGGGCGTTGATGTACGATATTATATGCAAAAATAGTGTGAATATTGAACAATTTGTATTCCTGAACCATATAAGAAGCTGAGGTGTTCTCTGATCTTGCAGAGGTGAAAGGTCTCTTTCACGGCCCTATCCGGAATGACTCTCTCAAAATAGAGATTTAAAATTGGTAACAGAGATGTCTTAAAGGAACTTTGTCCCACCAAGTTAAACATTTTAAATTTACTTACTAAATATTTAGGGGATATTTAAGATTCGACCCGATCGAAAATAACGTTTTTAATTGTTTCTTACGAGAATTACATTTTGTCGGTATAAGGCTCTGCTTGCTCGCGTCATTTGACTAATTTAATTTCTGTGTGTTTATTGATTGTCATTTAGGTTTACAGTGCGAGCATTGACATTTTTTAATTATTGATTTGTAATCTTTCAGTTAAAATTAAAATATTTTGCATAAAAAAAATATATAAAAATAAATTATTCAACAATGCCGCGCCAAGTTCAACTGTATGTTGCATGTTCACGTGTAGGGAAGGCGTCGTCTTTATTCATTTTTTTGTGAAATTGGCTATACTAAGAATGTCGGTTACCACCAAGCTCTACAATAAATTTGTTTTATATATATATATATATATATATATATATATATATATATATATATATATATATATATATATATATATACATATATATTGGGTAGGTTAAACATTGTCTTCACCATCTTAGATTTTTACTAGTTACACTACTTGCTTTGTAAACTTTTTCAAGATCAAAATCGATTTATCCAAGGTAACAAAAAATCAAATTAATAAAAAAAATTATCATACTGATAGTAATGAAAAATCTTGCGTTTTTATTTTATTTCACCAATTTTATACTGTACACAAAAACATTTGGTCCTCTAAGCCGGATTTCTTCGAAATTTTTGTATGAAATTAACTCCTCTTATTTTCTTCTTCTCACTTGCACCAAGGAATTTCATCGTTGACAATTCATCAAAACCACCAATATATTCTTCGTTTATTTGGATAATAGAATTTAAATTAAAGGTGCGTATTTTAATTGTCTTAAAGTGAAAAAAGGAAAAGTGTGTAAAGTAATAAAAGAAATAAAATACACACATTAACACATACATACATTTGTATATACATATATAATTATATGCATAAATTGTTTTTGAGACTGATTGCGTTTGATCCCTCATTAGTAAAAATAATTAACCATTATCTTTGACGGTTGTTTTAATTATTTTTCTGTCGGTACAAAGAAAATCTTCTGTGATTTTATTTACGTGTACAGACGGAATTGCAAATAAAAAATAATTTTTTTTATAATATATTTGTACATTAGTAAAAATAATTAACCATTATCTTTGACGGTTGTTTTAATTATTTTTCTGTCGGTACAAAGAAAATCTTCTGTGATTTTATTTACGTGTACAGACGGAATTGCAAATAAAAAATAATTTTTTTTTATAATATATTTGCATTTTAAATTACTGAGTGTTTAATTATTGCAATTATATGTATATATATATATATATTTATATAATTATATGTATATATATATATATATATATATATATATACATATATACATATATATATATATATATATATATATATATATATATATATATATATATATACATATATATATACATATATATATATATATATACAATTATAAATATATACAATTATCTATGGTGAGGCGGAAAAGATCCGTAAAGGGGTCACCGGTTTATTGGTGGAATGATGATATTGCCGGCTTGAGGGCGGAGTGTATACGTGCCAGAAGGCAGTATACAAGAACTCGAGGTAGGTTAGAGAATAGCGTATACCAGGAGAATTACAGGAATAGGAGGAAGGCCCTAAAGGATGCAATTCGTAGGAGCAAGCGGCAGTGTTTTCTTAATATCTGTGATGAGGTGGATGATAATCCTTGGGGTCTCGCATATAAGCTGGTCACCAAAAAACTTAAATGCCTGACCCCGTTGCAACCGAGTGAGGGGCCAATCCTGGAGGAAATTGTAGACCATCTCTTTCCCCAGCAGGACGCACCACCTTGGGAGCACAACCCTCCAATTGGGACATTAAATTTTCCCCCGGTTACAATAGCTGAGATTGAGGACGTTGTCTCTAGGTTTAGAGACAAGAAGGCACCGGGACTCGACTGCATTCCAAATATAGTATTAAAGGAGGCCGTCAGGCTTTGTCCCGAGCAGTTCTTAAGAATGGTGAATACATGCTTAGGTAGGGGAATTTTTCCAACAAGATGGAAGAGGCAGAAGTTGGTATTAATACCAAAAGCCAATAAACCCCTAGATGATCCCTCATCTTATCGGCCACTGTGTATGATAGATACATGTGGGAAGTTGCTAGAGGGTGTGATCTGCCGAAGACTTGGGAATTGCGTTGATGACAGAAATGGTCTATCAGACAACCAATTTGGCTTCAGGAGGGCGAGGTCAACAGTGGATGCTATAAACGTGGTAGTAGAAACTGCTGCACGGACTATCTATGGCAGGAGTTGGAGGAATGGCACAAAGGAGTACTGTGTAGTTGTGACGCTGGATGTGAAGAACGCGTTCAACACAGCGAGCTGGGTGCATATTGTTGATGCTCTAACTCGATTGGACATCCCAGAATATCTGATAGGGATAGTGCAGGATTATTTCCGGTATAGGGAATTGATCTATAGTACAGATGCGGGTATAAGGAAACGTAGGATTAGTGGTGGTGTTCCCCAAGGATCGATACTTGGACCATTGTTGTGGAACGTAATGTACGATGGAGTACTAAGGTTGAGGTTACCTGAGAGAGTGCAGATTGTGGGATTCGCAGACGATATAGCGCTAGTGTGTGAAGCTAAGGAATTGCTGGAGGCAGAAACCATTGCAAATGCCAGCGTACAATTAGTAAAGTCCTGGATCACTGCAATGGCATTGACTCTAGCTGATCATAAAACCGAAGCGGGTTTGATTAGTAGTCGTAAGGCTAGGGAAACTATTACCCTCAATGTTGGCACCTGTTCCATAGAATCAAAGGCATTTCTGAAATATCTGGGCGTGATGATTGACACACGGCTATCTTTTCGCGAGCACTTGCGATATATAGCATCCAGAGCATCAGGGACCTGTTTGGCGCTATCTCGGATCATGCCAAACACGAGAGGGCCAAAGTATCTTCAGAGGAAACTGCTCGCTGGAGTAGTAAGGAGCATTATCCTATATGCACACCCAGTTTGGTCACATTCACTTACGATACTCCCCATATGTGGGGTTGGTATCCCATATATTTCAAACAGTGTCGGACTAAGCTGCTTTTATCATTGCAGGTATAACCCCAATACAACATGCATGCTTAAGTAAGTCCCATTACTTAAGCATGCATACACCACTCTTAAGAACTTTTCGGGACACAGCTTAACGGCCTGTTTCAACACTATATTTGGAATACCATTTAGGCCCGGTGCCTTTTTGTCCCTAAACGTAGAGACAACGTCCTCGATCTCAGTTGTTGTATCCGAGGGAAAGCTTAAAGTTTCGTTAGGAGGGTTGTGTTCTAAACCCTCCCTCTTCCCCTGATGGGGGAAGAGGTGGTCTACAATTCCCTCCAGCATTGGTCCTTCACTCGGTTGCAACGGGCTTAGGCATTTAAATTTCTTTGTGATCAGCTTATATGCAAGACCCCAAGGATTATTATTTACCTCATCCCAAATATTAAGAAACCACTTCCGTTTGCTCCTGCGAATTGCCATTTTTAAGGCCCTCCTCTTATCCCTATAATTCTGTTGGTGTGCACTATTCTCCAACCTACCTCGAGTTCTTGCATATTGCCTTCTGGCACGTATACACTCAGTCCTCAAGCTAACAATATCATTATTCCACCAATAAACCAGTGATCCCCTTGCGGATCCTTTCAGCCTCGCCATAGATGCATCGCAGGGCCGCGTGATATGGTTCACCAATTATACCGCGATATCCTCAGCTGAACCATTCAAATCTATACCCTCCATACAGATGGCAAAAATATCCTTATCAAAGGTATTCACTTTCCATCCCGTCAAACCTTATGCCCGGAGGGTCACACGACGTATATCATCCTTCACATATACAATAATGGCACTGTATCGCTGGGAGTATAAAGATCAGATACTCCCCAGTTCACACGGTTTATGATGGTTTCACTGGCAAACGTAATGTCAATAACTGATCCACCATTTCCTCTTCTGAAGGTTTCCTCATCTCCAGAATTCAAGAGTATAACACTCAGCGCAGAAATGGCTTCCAATAGAATTCTTCACCTTGCATTTGTCGAAGGGCAACTCCATTCAACAGCCCACGCATTGAAATCTCGTGCTATTATAACAGGACTCCTGACTGCAGCGTACATCACTATGTTGCCTACAATAACACGAAAGTCCTCAGTAGAATACCTAGGAGGAACATAGCAGCTGTACACACATATGCCGGAAACAGTGGCCCGCGTGTACTCGCATTGTGGTGCTGACTTCTCCCCCAATGTTAAGGAACTGGTAGTCCATATAGCCGATGTATCTGTATCATCAGTATCCCAATTTGCAGATACAATCTTCTTATATGGCTCGCTGAGTACAGCGACGTCCACATTTAACTCTCATACGCTTTGCTTAAGCAACTCTTGTGTTGCGTGGCAATGATTGAGATTTAGCTGTAGTATGAGCATTTTGATTGTTATGTAATGTTCCTTAAGCCTTTGCAGTGCTTTCTTATAGTACGGGCAAACTACACATTCGGTAACATGGTCACCATTAGTGTTTGCACCTTTTCTACAGAGCAAGCACGACGGTTTATTGGAACATGTTCCAATCCTGTGGCCAGTTTCCCCACACCGCAAGCAGTTCTCAGATAGATCTTGGCCCCTACAATTTGTTTCCCTATGTCCATAGTCGAGACAGTTGTAGACCTTT
>OX637533.1:65272161-65282161 GCA_951800035.1 Linnaemya tessellans | reverse complement strand
GGCAAGAGTTGGCCGAACAAGAGAAGTGTATAAAAGTTTTGTAATATAAGGATCAAGAAACTGCTTAGACCAGCGATTCATGAATCCAAGCTTTATTTACCATAATAGAGATATGATCACAAAAGTTGGGCCTATGATCAACAGTATGCCCAGATGTAATATGGTATGAACTTTATCTAAAACATCAGTATTAATATAATAGGAAGAATCAATCGGCATGTGACGGAAAAAAGTTATGTGTTTGCATTTCTTTATATTTAACTCCAATAAATTAAATCTGCACCATTGATGAAAATTCCGGAGGTCAGCACCCAGTAAATTATATCCATTAATATCGTTAAAAAGGCTTAACATTAACATCGTCAGCATACATCAGTACTTTAGAATGCAAAATAACAGTAGGGATATCATTGATGAATAAAGAAAATAAAATTGGACTCAAATGTCTGCCTTGAGGCATGCCAGAATGTACTTGTATGATTTTAGATAAAAAATTTCCAAACTTGACTTGTTGAGGTCTTTGTGATAGATACTATTTTAACGCATAATAACTAAAGCCCATAAGTGATAATTTATGCAACAAAAGATCGTGGTTAACTTTATCGAACGCTTTACTATAATCAGTGTAAATTACGTTTGCATTTTATTTGTAAAACCTTCATTGACAATGGTGGTGAGTTCCAAAACATTAGTTGTAGTTGAACGGAACTTACGAAAACCATGTTGATCATGTGAAAGAAGGGAAGAAATTCGATTATATAGGTAATCTGTTAGAATCTTTTCAAGGAATTTTGGAATGCATTAATTTTAGCTATACCTCTGTAATTGGATACATCAGTTTTACTGCCATATTTTAATATATGATATCCTCCACACTGATGGCAAACAACATTATTCAATATATTTGCAATGCGGCAAAAGGAATTGCTTTCGCATTTCAATGTAAATAGTATACAAATGCTTTCATTGGCATCGCATTACGGAGTAACCCCCCAGAAGAACGGCACTTGGAATTTACGAATTTATAGAAAGATTTCGGGTTTGTTTTATATTGTGTTTAATAGGAGTTATATAGTTATTATATGCAAGTTTATTAGCAGTGTTATATGCAGATCTTGCTATAGCATATTCACGAAAATCACCAGGAGCACCAGTTCTCTTAAATTTAACGAAAATTTTTTCTTTTTGCTTTTGGCATTTCGCAAGTATATTTATTATTGGAACAGTCATACTAATAGCATTATGCAAAATATTATAAAAGCTTGATAAAACATTATCAAGATCATCATTAGCAAAGAATCCCAATTAACGTTAGATAGCAAACAGTAAGAATGTTCCAAGTCATATGCTCTCTAGAAAACTGTAATAGACTGCGACGGTTTTTTTATCAGCTTTTTTAATTACAAGTATGTAGGGCTTGCAACGTGTTTTACTGTCGAGATAGGTTCTTAGCTACCAGCTTGAAAGCTGATTTTCCTCTTTGGATTGAAATCTCTCCTTCTTAGTTATTTCCATAATTTCTAATAACTTTAAAGTATCCACACACAAGATGTAATTTTTACGATTTTCAGCCTAATGTCCCAATAAAAATATCTTATAAACACAAAAAAGTAATAGATTTCTTTTGGGAAAAGAAACATTAAAGTGCGAGTGCATTAAATTTTAATGATTCTTGTTTTCAATTTTGAAATCTACTGATTTAAAGCACTTACCGTAGTAACTAGCTCCAAACAAACAAATTGTAATGTATCAATGTTGTCAACAAAAAACGGTTCAATTGCAAGCGTAGACAAAGGGAGTACAATAGTATCTACAAAAATGCATTTGTCAAATAACATTACAAAGACTTTCATTAATTCAACAACTTTAGAATAAAGCAGATGAAGATTTCGGTTGTGACTTTGGTAGTTTTTAGATTTTTTTCTATTGTCGTTCTTTTTCATACTTTTTACGGTATATACGGAATCATATGAAGGAAAAATCGTTTCCCTGAGTTGAAATTGAATAAATTTAATTATAAGGGATATATTATCCTCTTGCAAAAATTTCAAATCATTCGCTGTTGAATATATATTACAAATAAGTAAACAAGCTTCGATTGCATTCAATATTTTTTCCATAACTTCATCGTCAAATATTTCATCTTCATCGTCCTATATGTTGAAAAATTACAAGAAGGATAATAAAATAAGGTTTTAAGCACAAATAAAAATTCTTATACTCACTGGACCAGCAGAATAATTTTTTGCTAAGTAAACGTTTCGCATAGCGTAGTTTATTAGCAAGGTTAGCTTATTTTTTGGTATTAAATCCAAAACATTTTTGGCCTTTAGTTTTGCCACATCATTGCTCATGGTTATCAACATTTTGGCAGAAATGCATTCAATATTTTCGTCAATATCATCTAAAAAATTGTTTTACTTTTAAGGGTTAAGTGTGTCTATATGCTTGCATTTTATTGGGTCTTATACCAAATCATCAGTAGAATAGGCTAAGAGGTTTTGTTATTTTTGGAATTAGGTCGAAGTCTACTGATGGTGTGGTATAAGAGGCAATGATAAGCAGCCATATAACTATTAATATCCTTTATTTATGGCAACTATAATTTTGTACTCACCGGATTCAAAGTTAGGTGATTCAGTGTCATCTAAAAGCTCAATTATTTGTTCCATATTACGCATAAATTGCTGATAAGTTTGCGAACGTAAAACATCATCTTTTGAACATTTCGGAATATGCACAATTATATTACGTTCAACTTTTCGTACTTTTGGTTTAGAAACTACAAAAAAAAATAATTGTTAAATTTTAATATTGTAAGAAACATAATTATGTTATTAATTATAATTAATAATTATATAATTAAAAAAATTTATAATAACAAATATAATATACATATATCAATTTCGTCGGTTTAAGTGCTCTACGTGCCAAAAATGCATTTGAGTAAACTGGTAGGATATTGTGACTTTTATACCAAACACTTGTTGTAAAAAGATAATTCCCAATCGCATCTACAAGGGGATATTTTCTAAGAGTTAATGAAAATCCTGTTTGCTCCATTGGCCTTCTTAAGCGTATTTCCTTCTTTTAGTAGATCAGCACTCAGGGGTGACACCTACATATGCAGTGCATTTAGGCGGAATTAGAAAAGAGGGAATAGTATTGAGAAGACAGATGAAGAAAGATGTGAAGATAGAGAATTTTTGTAGTTATTTTAACCCTTTACTTCTCCGGTTAAATTCTGCTACACCTCAAACGAAGCACAGTAGCATCAACAAAGCAAAATACACCTCAAATTTTTCGTTAAAAAACCAATATATCAATTTACAAAAAAAAGTGTTTACAAACAATGTAGATACTCATTTTATTTTGAAGAGTTTAAAAATTCTAATTCTGCATACCTAACATTACCAGAATGCCTATTCATTTTAAATGAATTAAAAACATAACAAAAAACTATAACTCTTGAAGTTTGAAATGCTTTTAACATTATATAGCAAACTGTCTTTCGTATAACGAAGATACGTGAATCAAATTTTTATTTTAATATGGTTTTGGTAATTATACTCCCATTTTTTGGCGGCTAAATCACTAAATCCTTCAAAAGATTATTTCACATATTTTTAATAATATAACTGTCAGTGTGATAACTGTATTTTCGTACACTTATATAAGTTAACGACAATTTTATTTTATTCAATAATTTAATAAGAATTCTAAATGACAATAAAATAAATGCTGCGACGCTGATTTTGCTATTCGAATATTCAGCTGCTGACATGAGTTTATTTCTTGCAAAATAATTACTTGGAATTTAAATATAAAGTAAATTGTCATACAAGCGATTCATAACTTAAAAAATAAAAACAATAACTAATTGCACAAGAATAAACTAAAAATTATAATATAAATATAATTATTGACTTAGTACTCGCAGCAAACAAATGTTTCATTAACTGGCGCCCAACGAAAAATAACCATCGAAGAGAGTTAATGAAAATAAACCACAAAATATAAAAATCCTCATAGAGGATAACTAATAAAAATCACAGTGTAATATCAAAATCCTTGATAATAGCTAACAAAAAATAAAAATAAATGATAAAAGTCCTCGTAGAGGATAATCAACGAATTAAAATCACAGTGAAACAACAAAGCCCTCGTAGAGGATAACTAACAAAAATAAAATCACAGTGAAATTGTAAAAGTCCTTGTAAAGGATAATCAATAAAAAACTTATACCAAAAAAAAAAACAAACTTGAAAATAACATTGGAATAAGATCCTAAAACTAATAGGCAAAAAAATAATATAAGTAAGCAGTAATAAAGCTTGAAAAAGCTCAGGGGATGACCCCGACATATGTAATGCATTGCGCCGGAACTGGAAAGGAGGGGATTTTATTGAGGCGATAGATGAGGAAAGATGAGAAAATAGAGAATTTTTTGAAAAAGTTTAAAATTTTCAGCTCTGAAGCTGTATTTTTGGCTTTTCTAATTTGCAATACCAATGTACTACTTCTACAAATATTTGAGGAGGTACTTTTCACAACATGACTGTTCCGCTTTTTGTGTTTTTGCACAATTTAAAAAAATAGTTTTTTAGGTATGCCCCTATGTATTTAACCCGAAATTTTGTTGCATTATTAAAGATTAGTCGTTGCTTTGTGTATGATTTAAAAAATTTTCACTTATATATTTGGAATAAGTGCAAGATTTAAAATGGAATAATATTGTTTTGACGCGGCTGATTGGAATAATCATGTTTAGATTCAAACCACTGTGGATTAATCTTGTTTTGCGTGTTTACACAAGTGTTGTGTAACATGTTATGTTACAATTTACTGTTATCAACTTCTGGATTAATCATATTATGTTCCAATAATGTATATTTGAAATGGATGTCATTTTGAAATGGAATAATCTACTTTTGATGAAATCATGCATTTTTAAATTTTTTTCCTGGTGTAATTATAGACATTTTTTAAACATTTTATTTTCGCTGAGTATTCAATTCAATGCTACCAAGTAAAAACCAAATAAAAAAATCATTTTTGTCAAAAGTGGAATAGTCATGTTTTGAAAAGTACCTCCTCATTTAATCTGTTTAGCATATAAACAAAAAGAAAAAATTCGTTTATGTTAGTTACTTTTATGTACAAAAGAAAGTTGCAATTGTCCAACCTTGGACAAGTTAGATTTTTTTGAATTTTCAATACCAATTCTGTTCAGCCTAAACAATAGAATGTGTTTAAATCATTGAAAAAAAGCAAAATTAATAATCTATTTGGTTACTTTTATGTTCCAAAATATATTTACATTTCGCAAACTTGGAATTTATAATTTTTTTTGTTTTGTTTTTGGCACCTATTTAATTCTGCCTGAAGTATAAATTATATTTAATTCACTTAAAAAAACCCCCATAATTTGGGACTTACATATGTGGCTACCTTTATGTCACAAAAAAATTTCGATTTTCTAACTCGGTAATCGACTTTTTAACTTTTTTGCTTTTATCCACGAATGCAATTCGTCCTGAAGCATAAAAAAGGTTTAATTCACCAAGTGACATTTTGATTATATATATGTACCAAAAAAAATTTCCGTTCTCCAGCTCTTGATTTAACTTTTTGATTTTTTTTTATTTGTAATAGCATTTCAAATCTTAGTAAATTATAAAAGACTTATTTAAAAAAAAATCTAAGTTATAAACCTTTTTGGTCACTTTTATATTGAATTGTCCAACCCTGGGATCGAAATTTAGATTTTTTTAATTTTCAGTACCAATTTTGTTCTTGCTGAATTATAAAAAAGTTTTAATTACAATAAAAAAGGCAGTTGCCTCTGTTGCTTACTTTTATGTATAAAAGAAATTTAAATTTCACAACCCAGGAAGCAAATTTAAATTTTTTTTTTTCTTTTATCAATGTAACTCTTAATGGATCATAAGATATGTAGTTTTACTTAACAACTGATATGTGTAACATTTCAAAGTGGTCCAAAATGGCTTTCTATTGGTATCAGAGAACTTCACTTGTTGATTAAAAAAACGTTCAACAATAACAAAGACACAAAAAACTTGTCTTTTATTTGCAAATGATCAAACTTGCCCGCACACTTTCTTTTGTTGTTCATTTTAAAGCAACCGAACATATGCCTCTTTGTTGGTTCTGATGCTATACACATCGGCTTACTCACAACAATAATCTTCTTTAAGCTAGGAATAAAAACATTAATCAAACTTGCTCAAGCTTTTATATGCGTTGTTCATTATAAGGCAATCGAACCACTTGCAAGTTGAACACTTGCTTATTTTTTATCATAGGTCGAATCAAACTTGTCAACTTGTGTACTTGCCTTTTCCACTCAACGCTCAAAATTTTGATCAACATTAAAGTACAAAAAGCAAGAAATCATTGTGTATGAATTTGTTCATTCCTATCAACAAAGGCACGCTTGTTTTTTTATTTTAATTTACAGTGGTTTATGATGTCCATTCGTGTTGTTTATGACAAAATAGGAAATTTTTTTAAGAAAATATTATTTTTATTTGCAGTTCGATATTGCAAATAATATTTATTATTATTTTTGTTTATTTTTATTTGTTCTCCTTTACAGTGGTGTTTTCTGTGTTATTTAATTTGTATTTCTTATTAAGCTAAAATTGAGAAACACAAATTTTCTGCAGCATAAGTAGCCCTCCAGTACCTATTCGTTTTCCATAATTATTTCACTTAAAATGGACCATATTATACTTTTTCCCTTACGTCGTGGCGACAAGGTGTAAACTTTCTTGGAAATTTGACTTAAAAAATTGTTTTCCTTTTTGTCATATTTGCATGTGTATTTCGGCGTATGTAATTCAACTAAATTTGTTCTATTAATCCGACACATGTTTAGCAATAAAAAACAAACAAATGATCAAAACAGTCCCATAAACCACCGTGCATTTGCCCATGTGTATTCCCTTTAACTTTGTTTTTCATGAACAAATTCAAATAAAGACTAAACTTGTACCTCCACTCATGTATCAGTGTTGAATTGGTTATGTTGTTTGCATTGTTCGTATATCATATTGCACAAGTCACACAGACGGTCGGTTCAAACATGTTGTGTAAATTAATGAGAATAAGAGCGTTTGGACACGATGAATTTACTGCAAGCCCTTCTCTTGCCTGTGCGATCTTGCTCATAAAATGCTTTTGTTAATTCTACTCATAATCAGAATTTGATGTATACAGCAGAATGAAATGATTTTTAATCATCATTGAAAATTTCTTTAATCTTCAAAATGAACAAAAATTTTTGTGCTGAACAAAATCAAGAAAAATCGTGATTTTGAAGTACTCTGATTGGTATATAAATGCTTACCCACAGCGAGTTTTATTGAATTTTGAAATTTAGTATCTGACTTTTCAAATACAACTTTCATTGTTTCAAAAAGTTCCCGATGCAATGATACTTAAGCTTTAATTTGTTATATATTTGATTGCCGTTATCGATAAAGGACGTGACTTAGGGTACTTTGAAAATGAGATATAAAAAATCAATTACCTCAAAAACTCATTTTCATAGTGCCATAATAAAAAAGAAAATCACATCGCACAAGTATTTATTAAAAATGCAAAAACAATAAAGAACTACAAACAAATAAATATATTATACATAAATAGATTTAGAATAGACTCTTTTATTTTTACATATGAAAATGGCCCACTCAAATTACACGTTTACGTTGTAGCTTTTTTTTTTTTTTTTTTAAACAAACACAGCCCGCAAAGCTATTTGCTTGTCTGCGGAAAACACCCAGAGTCTCCGGCGGGAATCGAACCCACGACCATTGGACTGATAGGTAGCATTGCTATCAATCAGTCACAGAGGCACCCCTCTGTCGCTGTCGCCATCAAAATAATTAAGTAGCTGAATAGACGGCGATAATTGTTGCTAGCGGCATTTGTAGCCATGTGGTCGGTAGACTGCTGATTGAATGTGATTAAAGCATAAAGGTAGGCTAGGTTTCATGGAAATGTAACGGGCAAGCTTTTATATGAAGTAGTCAGTGAAAAGCTTTTTGATATTATAGATAGAAAGAAAATTGTTGGAGTCTGTACAGATGGGGCAAATGTAATGACCGGAAAACACGAAGGCTTCATAGGTTATCTAAAAAAAAAAAACCAAATTTCAGTTTTAAGCTTTCACTGCATTATTCACCATGCCGCTCTTGCATCCAAATTTTTATCTAATCATGCCAGTATGAAGACTGCAGAGTCTATAATTAATAAAATAAGAGGAGGGCATCATGCACTTACTCACAGAAAGTTTGTTAATTTTTTAAAAAGCAAAAACAGCGCATATAATGACCTTAAAATGTATACTGAAGTCCGCTGGCTTAGCCGTGGTGATTGTCTAAATAGGTTATTTAACTTGAGGGAAGAAGTGCTGCAGTTCTTAGAAACTGAAAATATAGCAGACTGGGCAATACAGGCTTTAAGAGATAAAAAATTTATTTTAGATTTAGCATTTTTGGCCGATATAACCACTTTTCTGAATGACTTTAATTTAGAACTGCAAGGAAAAGAAAATAACTTGTGTGATCTCTCTAAAATTCTATTTAATTTTAAAACAAAAATATTTTTACTCATCTCTGAAGTTCAAGCTGGTGACTTTTCAAGTTTTCCAAAAACTTCTCTAATATATGTCAAACAGGACGATGGCACAACATTTGAATATACAGCAGTACTTGAAAAAAAATTTTATAACTTTCAGGACAGATTTGTAGATTTTGAAAATATACAGCAATTTATTGATCTTTTTGAAAACCCTTTTAACTGCGATATTACCAAGTATGAGCTTGATATACAATCTGAATTGATAATACTACGAAGTGAAATAAATGCTCCGAAGGTAAATAATATATTAGATTTTTGGAAAAACTTGGATAAAATATCATACCCCAAAATTACAAAAAATGCCTTAAAATATTTGTCATTATTTCCCTCTACTTACCTCTGTGAGCAAATTTTTTCAGACTTGAAATTTATTTGTACAAAGCAGCGAAATAAGTTAAGCTCGGTACACTTAAAAAATATTTTGTTAATAAGAAACTGCCATAAAAGCATAAATATAGATAACTTTGTAGGTTAGTGGAAGCCTTCGTGTTTTCCGGTCATTACATTTGCCCCATCTGTACAGACTCCAACAATTTTCTTTCTATCTATAATATCAAAAAGCTTTTCACTGACTACTTCATATAAAAGCTTGCCCGTTACATTTCCATGAAATGTTTCTAGAGAAAACATTGTTTAAAAAACCTCGTAGTTGCTATCCATATGAAAAGAATCGTAATGCCTTTTAATAACATATTCCCTATTTTCTTTAAACATTTGGTAACAAAGAAGACATTGCATGTTGTGCTATGAAATACAACCTAATTTTTAGTTTTGTTTACCCCTGATATATATATATATATATATATATATATATATATGTAAGTATATATATATATATATATATATATATATATATATATAAGTATATATATATATATATATATATATATATATATATATATATATATATATCTATCTATATATATAAAAGAAAGTCGTGTTAGTTACACTATTTATAACTCAAGAACGACTTAACCGATTTGGTTGCAAATTGGTGGGAATTTAGCTTAGGGTCAGGAGATGGACATAGGATACCAAAATGGCGGATACCCCAAAGATGTGGGCCATTCCTTTTATCCACCCCATGGGTATCAAATGAGAGCGATTTTTGAAAAGGAAATATAAAACATAATAAAATTATTTCAAAAAGAATATGGTGGACGCTTCAAAATAGCGGAGCACTACCTTTTTCCATCCACGTGATATGGGTATAAAATGGAAGGGATTTTTGAGAACGAAACATAAAATATAATAAGTCCTCTTACGAACAAAAGGTAGCAACACTCCCATGATATGGGTACCAAATTTAAGAAGTTTTGGAAGTGGGAAC
>OX637533.1:65219661-65267161 GCA_951800035.1 Linnaemya tessellans | reverse complement strand
AATCGAGTTAGAGCATCAACAATATGCACCCAGCTCGCTGTGTTGAACGCGTTCTTCACATCCAGCGTCACAACTACACAGTACTCCTTTGTGCCATTCCTCCAACTCCTGCCATAGATAGTCCGTGCAGCAGTTTCTACTACCACGTTTATAGCATCCACTGTTGACCTCGCCCTCCTGAAGCCAAATTGGTTGTCTGATAGACCATTTCTGTCATCAACGCAATTCCCAAGTCTTCGGCAGATCACACCCTCTAGCAACTTCCCACATGTATCTATCATACACAGTGGCCGATAAGATGAGGGATCATCTAGGGGTTTATTGGCTTTTGGTATTAATACCAACTTCTGCCTCTTCCATCTTGTTGGAAAAATTCCCCTACCTAAGCATGTATTCACCATTCTTAAGAACTGCTCGGGACAAAGCCTGACGGCCTCCTTTAATACTATATTTGGAATGCAGTCGAGTCCAGGTGCCTTCTTGTCTCTAAACCTAGAGACAACGTCCTCAATCTCAGCTATTGTAACCGGGGGAAAATTTAATGTCCCAATTGGAGGGTTGTGCTCCCAAGGTGGTGCGTCCTGCTGGGGAAAGAGATGGTCTACAATTTTCTCCAGGATTGGCCCCTCACTCGGTTGCAACGGGGTCAGGCATTTAAGTTTTTTGGTGACCAGCTTATATGCGAGGCCCCAAGGATTATCATCCACCTCATCACAGATATTAAGAAAACACTGCCGCTTGCTCCTACGAATTGCATCCTTTAGGGCCTTCCTCCTATTCCTGTAATTCTCCTGGTATACGCTATTCTCTAACCTACCTCGAGTTCTTGTATACTGCCTTCTGGCACGTATACACTCCGCCCTCAAGCCGGCAATATCATCATTCCACCAATAAACCGGTGACCCCTTTACGGATCCTTTCCGCCTCACCATAGATGCATCGCACGACCGCGTGATATGGTTTACCAATTGTTCTGCCATATCCTCAGCTGAACCATTTAATTCCATACCTTCCATACAGATGGCAAAAATATCCTTATCAAAGGTATTCACTTTCCATCCCGACAAACCTTGTGCACGGGGAGTCACATGCCGTATATCATCCTGTATATCCATAATTATGGCACTGTGATCGCTGTGAGTATAAACATCAGATACTCTCCAGCTTACACGGTTTATAATGGTATCGCTGGCAAACGTAATATCAATAATTGAACCACCATTTCCTCCTCTAAATGTTTCCTCATCTCCAGAATTCAAGAGCACAACATTTAGCGCAGAAAGGGCCTCTAATAGCATCCTTCCCCTTGCATTTGTCAATGGGCAGCCCCACTCAACAGCCCACGCGTTGAAATTCCCTGCTATTATAACAGGACTCCTGGCTGCAGCGTCCATCACTATGTTGTCTATAATAACACGAAAGTCATCAATAGAATACCTAGGAGGAACATAACAGCTGTACAAACATATGCCGGAAACAGTGGCCCGCGTGTACCCACATTGCGGTGATAACCTCTCCCTCAATATCAAAGAACCGGTAGTCCATATAGCTGCTGTATCTGTATCATCAGTAACCCAATTTGCAGATACAATCTTCTTATATGGCTCGCTGAGTACAGCAACGTCTACCTTTAAGTCTCGTACGGTTTGCCTAAGCAACTCCTGTGCTGCTTGGCAATGATTGAGATTTAGCTGTAATATGCGCATCCTGATTATTAAGTAATGTTTAACCTCTAAGCTTTTGTAGCGCCCTCTTGTAGTACGGGCAAACTACGCATCCGGTGACATGGTCACCATTAGTACTTCCACCCTTTCTACAGAGCATGCACGAAGGTCTGTTGGAACATGTTGCAATCTTGTGGCCAGCTTCCCCACAACGCAAGCAATTTCCGGATAGATCCTGGCCGCTACAATTCGTCGCCCTATGTCCAAAATCGAGACAGTTGTAGCACCTCTTCGGTGCTATCTTTTCCCGTATTCGACACACGACCCAGCCGATGCGTATCTTGGACATCTCTAGAAGGCGTCTAGCTAGAGGAGCACTCAGGCCAATCGTGGCAGTTTGTGTTCCCCCATACGCTCTCCTCAGTGATTTAATTGCAGTCAACTGCAGTACCTTAAAATCGTTGGATTTACTAACTATGGCGTCATAGATGTCCTCCTTGGAAGTCACCTCATCTATGTCCCTAATTTCAATCCTAACCTCTTGGGATAGTGCCCGTACTTCGGCAGTCCCACCCAGTACCGCTTCCACCTCCGACCTGAACACACCTATATTCTGGTGAGCGGGTTTAGTGAGCTCCAGTAGCAGCTCACCCTTCCCAGTCTTCCGAATGCCCTTCACATTCTCCCCCAGATTACTAAGTTTAGGGTCCTTCTTCACTTGCTTGAGAATCTCAGCATAGGAAGCGTTCCCACATGTTTTAATAACTAGGGCATCCGAACGTGACCCCTGCTTACTCCTAATCCTATTTCTATTCGCTTCCCTGGGACGGACCTTTATCCACCCAGGTTCCTTCCTACCTTCACTACTCCTGATTGCATCTACTGCATCCTTCCTCTTCTTCTTAGCCCTATTCCCCTTTGGCCCAAGAGTACTTTCATCTCTCCTACGCTTCGGGGTCGCACCTGCAGGGACAGGGGGAGATGGTCTTACCATAACCCCTGTCTGCGTCTGCTTATTGCAGGGCACCTTGAGCTGACCAGTTCCACTGCTCAGCTCATCTGCCACCTGCATATACAATGCCTGTATTTCTCGAGACATCGATACTATATCCTTGTGGACATTCGATCTTGTCTTGAGAAAGTCTAATAGCTTTGCTATCCTCTCTCCTAGTTTTTCAACCTTGCCTTTCGGTTCATGACCACCGTCTGTGGTGCCAGAACCTACCCTATGCGGCGTGTTCACCGCCGTAGGGGGGCGATCTCGCGATCACCGGCCTCTTCAGGAATGGATTCTCAATTTCGCCATTTCCAGAGCCTTCCGCTTTCGCTTCTAAATTATTTTTTATTGATCTTCATATATATATATATATATATATACTTACATATATATATATATATATATATATATATATACTTACATATATATATATATATATATATATATATCTATATATATATATATATATATATGTATATATATATATATATATATATACTTACATATATATATATATATATATATATATATATATATCTATATATATATATATATATATATATATATATCTATATATATATATATATATATATATATATCTATATATATATATATATATATATATATATATATATATCTATATATATATATATATATATATATATATATATATAAGTATATATATATATATACATATATATATATATATATATATATGTAAGTATATATATATATATATATATATATATATATATATATATGTAAGTATATATATATATATATATATATATATATATATATGTAAGTATATATATATATATATATATATATATATATATAAGTATATATATATATATATATATATATATATATATATATATGTAAGTATATATATATATATATATATATATATATATGTAAGTATATATATATATATATATATATATATATATATATATATGTATATATATATATATATATATATATATGTAAGTATATATATATATATATATATATATATATATATATATATATATATATGTAAGTATATATATATATATATATATATATATATATATATATATATATATATATATATATGTAAGTATATATATATATATATATATATATATATATATGTAAGTATATATATATATATATATATATATATATATATGTAAGTATATATATATATATATATATATATATATATATATATATATATATATATATATAAAATAAATACATATAAATAGTGCACCAAGTTAATAAGTACTGAAATATGAATCATGGCAGTGCTGTTTAAAAATTTGTATCTGGCAGCTCTAACAATATAAAGCATCCGCTCTGCATCTGTATCTGCACTGAGTGAATGAATTCCTTTCTTTCATATAGATTTTGACATACAAGCATTGAAAAGAGCTACTGAAAGAGACAGCTTCAATGAAGCAATTGAAACAACTGAATCAGCTGAAAGAAGTGAAAGAAAAGAGCTACTGAAAGAAGTGAAAGAAAAGAGCTACTGAAACAATTGAAAGAAAAGAGCTACTGAAACAACTGAAAGATGTGAATGAAAAGAGCTACTGAAAGAAATAGATTCAATGAAGCAACTGCAAGAAGTGGAAGAAAAGAGCTAAAAACGCTCAGTAAAGTGAAAGGTTCACCTCGCTCAATTGAATTAATTCATTCAGGAGCCGTACAACTCTATAAATATTCCGAAATTGGCTACCAAATTTATAAGAAGGAAAGTGGAATGTTTTATTCGTGCATACCAGAAAGGTATCAAAACTTCAAAAACTGCTGAAAAGTTTGATAACAATTTTAATATTTCGTTCGAAAACATTGCACCAAAATCTGAAATAAGTGTGTCCAAGATTCAGACTCCGACTCTGCCTCAATGCTCGATGATTCATTGGAAGATGATAAAGATTACATGCCACCTTTAAGACTTGGAATAACAAACCGATTAACAATTCCAGCAGTGACGTTAGTAAATAATGCCAAAGTATGTACTAGGAAAGCAGCAAAAATATGCAAGGAACTGGCAGAATCAGGGGTTGATATTGCAACTCCTTCACAGCAAGCAATTTATAAAGTTGTTTATAAATCTGCAGAGAAAAAGGAAGAAATGATGAAATAGTCTTTACAATTTCAAAATTGGACAAAAAGTACAGGTAGTTGTAAAAAATTAATCTCAAGAAATAAAAGTAGCTGCATTAGTTCTGGAAAAATGGGAAAGCGATAACTATTTTCAATGGCATCAAAGAAACTCTAGAAAAATTTAATTTGATGAAGTCAATATATATGATAATTTGCGACACAACCAGCGTTAATTGTGTTGAAACTCTCAAAGAGAACGGACGTGTTTTTGAAAGTTTTTATTTTGCTATAATTAAAAAAAGATAAGAGTTGTTTTCTGGGATTCGAGGCCTTTAATTCCACCAAAAGGGTCTCGTTCAAGATGGATCTGAAGTGTGGAAAGTGCCAAGGAGGCTGTAGAACCGCTAATGTTCGCTGTAAAGGATTCTGAAAAATTTTTCATTTGAAATGTGTTGGTTTGTCGGAATATGAAATGGACAACATGTTAAAATGTCCAAATATAAGATTTTTATGTGATGAATGCATTAACTTTTTTGAATTAACAAATAATAACTATAAAAAACTTATAGAAACTGTGCAGAAAAATGGAAACGAAATAATTAAAGAAATAAATAAAACAAACAAAGTGTTAACAGAGATAAAGGATGATGTTGTATTTGAAATTAAAAAGAGCAGCGAGAGCATTGAAAAAGAATCATATGCAAGTCAAATTAAAAAAAACAATAACAGCGTTCCCGTTATTTTAAAACCAAAAAATAAACAAGATAGTGAAAGAACAGAGAAAGAAGTAAAAGAGAACATTAAACCTTCATCATTAAGTTTACAACTAAGAGGCTTTAGAAAGAGAAACGATGGTACTGTAGCGATTAGATGTCAAAACGAAAGTGAAAGGGAAACATTATCAGATGAATTAAGAGAGAAAATGGGTGGCCAATATGAAATACAGATGCCAAAAATGCGACGACCAAAAATTTTGATAGCGGGTTTAAATGAACAATTACCAGGAAATAGAATAGTGGAAGCAATCAAGAAGCAGAACAATATCGATTGTGATTACATGGAATGTGTGAAAGTATATAGATCCTTCAAAAATCCGCGAGTGTACAATGCCTTAATTGAAATAGATGGAAAAGGTTTTGAAAGTATAATGAAGAAAAACAAAATAAACATAGAATGGGACAGGTGTCCAGTGTATGAAAGTATTAACGTAGTGAGATGCTACAAGTGCTGGGGATTTAACCATACATCTAAATATTGCAAACAAGATAACCAAATTTGTGCTAAATGTAGCCAAAGTGGCCATTCTTATAAAGATTGTTTAAGTAGTGGAAAAAAATGTATTAACTGCATAAAAGCAAAAGAAAGATTGAATTTAAACGATATAAATGTTAACCACGATTGTAGAGATGCAGGCTGTCAAATTTTGAAACGCAAAAAACAACAGGAGGAGGAGAGGGTTGCATACTAGCAACCAATTTCTTTAAAAGGGTTGTACTTAAATATTGGTGGTTTTACTGCAAATTTTAACGAAGTCTAATTGTTGAGGAAAATTTTGATTTTGTTTGTTTAACTGAGACTCATTTAACAGAAAATATTGAGGATGCCGAGATAATGATAAAAAACTACAAAACAGTTAGATGTAATAGTAACTCAAGACATACCGGAGGAGTGTGCTTTTTTATAAAAGATGAATGGAGCATAAGAGTTATGGGCAACAAATCAATAGAGAAAGTTTTGTGGTGGTTGAAAATTGAAATTAAAAATAAAAGCAGAAAATATATAATTGCAGGAGTGTATAGATCACCGGACAGCAGAAATTCTCCTGAGAGTATTTTCATTAAATTCCAACAAGATGAACTAGAAGCAAACGATACCAACGAGAGTCATTTAATAATGGGTGATTTTAATATTAATTGGTTAGAACACAGCTCTAATAGAAGCAGTATAAAAGAAATTATAAATGATAATTTTTTCAAACAAATAATTACACAACCCACAAGAATAACAAACACTTCATCTACACTAATTGATTATGTTATAACTAATATAGAAGAAATAAACGCAAAGACTAATATAAAATATAATATTAGTGATCATGAATCCATTGAAATAGAAATACCCCAGAAAGAAAAGTTAGAAGGTTTAAACAGCAAACGAATAAAAATACTTAAACTTGATAAAGCAAAATTCCGAGACACCTTAATACGTAACGAAATAAGTAATACAAATACAACTAATGATGTGCACCAATTGTCAAGAACTATTAGTCAATGGTATAAAGAGTGCTCTAGACCCAATGATAACTACAAAAACACTAAAAAAACACGCAAAATGCATGGTTTAATACCGAGTTGAATTCCATGAAAGAGTATAAGATACTTTTATATCAGAGAGCGATTTGGTACAACACCTGGTTTCATTGGAATGAGTACAAAAAACACAGAAATAACTACAAAATGCATCTAGAATTGGCAAAAAATAATTACATAAGCAACAAAATTAACACGTGCAATGATCAAAAAACCATGTGGAAAACAATTAAATCTCTTGTATTAAAAAAGATATATCTTCAATTCAAGAAATACAAATAAAAGATAAAATATTAAAGGATGAAAACATAATAGCGGAAGAGCTCAATTGTTTTTTTGTTAACAGTGTAAAGCAAATAGCAGAAAGCATAAAATTCATCAAGTATGAAAACCTCATTCCAGACAACCCAGCACTAAAGTTTAATTTTGAGGTACTCTCAATTAATAAGTTGAAAGAAATTTTAAAACTTTTAAACAATAAAAAAGACCATCATTACATGTCAGTAAAAATGTTTGTTGAAAATTTCGATATTCTTGGTAATCCACTATATACACTCATAAACAAATCTTTGAGAACAGGAACTTTTCCAAGCTGTTTGAAAGAGTCCTGTGTAGTACCGATACAAAAAGTAAAGAATACAAAAAATCCAAACGAAGTAAGACCGGTTAATATGTTAATGACAATTAGTAAAATATTAGAGAAAATCGTACATTATCAACTGAACAAATATTTTGAAGATAATAATTTGTTAAATGAAACACAGTCAGGTTTCAGAAATAATCATAGCTGCGAGTCTCTTTTGAACCTAGTAATAACACAGTGGAAAACAGAAGTATCAAACAGCAGATGTGTAGTAGCAATATTTTTGGATTTAAAGCGGGCTTTTGAAACAATTAACAGAGAAATATTATTACTCAAACTAAAACAATACGGGGTTAAAGGAACTGAGCAAAAATGGTTTGAAAGCTATTTACAAAATAGAACTCAAAGAACAAAATGTGGGGAATATATTTCGTCAGCAGTAAATAACGATATTGGAGTACCACAAGGAGCAGTTTTAGGTACGTTGTTGTTTATAATATATATAAATGATATGGAAAAAATACTGCAAAACGCGAAAATTTGTATGTTTGCGGACGATGCACTTATATACGTCAGCGGAGATTCAGCAACAGAAAACGTGAGAAAGATGAATAAAGAATTGGAAAGTGTGGATAGATATTTGAAAATTAACAAACTCAAACTAAATAAAAACAAAACTAAGCCAATGATTATTAACGGAGCTACGTCGGAGAATATAGTGATCGATGGTGAACAAATTGAAGAGGTTACAGAGATGAAATACCTTGGTGTTATAATAGATAAAAAATTAAAATTTGACTTGCACTACGATTACATCTGCAAAAAAATATCAAAAAAGATAGCATTCCTAAGGAGAATAAGAAATAAAGTATCAAATATCACAGCAGTAAATATATTCAATACTACAGTTAAACCGCACTTAGAGTATTGCTCAACTGTTATGTTTCTTGGCAACCAACAAATGAAAAATAGACTACAAAGGCTCCAAAATTGTGGTATGCGATGTATACTTAAATGTAGCAGAGTAACACACATAAATGTAATGTTAGAAGCATTGCAATGGCTATCAGTAAACCAAAGACTGATAATGAATGTTATAATGTTTATATTTAAAATGAAAAATGGACTGCTGCCGAAATACTTAGAGAAGCAAATTACATACGTGGTAGATGTACAACCATATTATCTGAGGAATAGAGGAGACTTTAGACTAAATTATTGCAGAACTAGCTATTTACAAAACTTATTATTTTATAATGGTCTTAAACTATACAATGAACTACCAATGGAATTAAAAATTGAAAGAAATATTTATGCTTTCAAACGTAAATTAACATTATATGTAAAAAAAATTTTAATTATAGTAAAATCTAATAAATATGTATAAATTTTGTATAAAATAGCCTACAGCTAAATAAAGAAACATAAAAAAAAAAAAAATACAGGAAAAACTAAAAGTGTTGTAACACTACTGCAGAACCATTTTGAATCAATTTCTCTGCAACCACCGCATTACATTGTATGTCAGCATCATGTGTTGGATTTAATACTACGATATGTAATGGATGCATCATTGGAAGCAAAAACCACCTCACCAGATATTACATATGAATTCGTGTCAGAGTTAATAAGCAATTACAATACATTAAAACGCGAATATCAGCAAAACTAGAAACGGCTATATGTTGGAAATTTAAAGTGGCGTGATGATATGCAATATTTATATGAACTAGGACAGGCTTTTAAATACTATATGGAGCACAATAAATTTCCATTTATAAACTTTAAAGCTATACAACCGATTAGTAATGCTAGATGGAATTCTAGAGCAATTCTTACGATTCTAGCTTATATACTAATTCCAAAATATCGTAGCAAATTACATATATGCAATATGCGAATTTATATGTGGCCCTTGGTGCAATATTTGTTTTTCAGACCATTGTTACAGTAAAAATGACACCAGCACCTTAACACTACGTTATCGGGCTTTACTAATGCTCAGAGATGCTTTCTAAGGCATTGGGTTAAAGATCAAGAATTCCAAAAACACAATGCAGCAACATTTTTGCGGAACGCGCCAACAAAGTCGTACAAGACATTTTCCTCCAATGCAAATCAACACGAGCTCTTAATCTTAAGTTAATTTCACTTAACAAAGATAGTTTTTAGATTGTGATTTTCATTATAATCATATAATTACATTAAGAAATGTAAATAGTTAAATAAAAAAAAAATAAAAAGTTTTGAAAAAATAAAAAAATTTTGAATATATATAAAAAAGGGCTTTCAGAAATCGGCTTCGACGCGGAACGTTTTTGTTCCGAAATGACCTGAGGAAAAATTTTTCGGTTTCAGCACAACATTGGCTACAGAGTGGTGATAGGGCCTTATTTTGGTTGTACCCCTAATGCACATACGTACGTATATATGTATGTTAATATGGATATGATCGAGTTTATCAAAACAACATTGTTTTATTGTACTCTACCCTTTCATCAATTAGATAATTATGTAAAAGTCCATATTTTTGGAGTTTTATTGTTGTGCATACCTAAAAGTTAATGGAAATTTTTTTATGCATGATTTTGAAGGAAGTCATTACAATACAATAAACAACGGTAAAGTGATACATACATACGTATGTTCATACATGCATATACATATATCTACATACATCCCTTAAATAATACCTGCTTGATTATTGATCTCTACATACAGTAGAATCTTTTTTGTCTTAAACAAATTGTTTCAACCTCAATAAAAAATATATTACGCCCTTTGCAGGTGGTCGAGTGAAATTTCCCGATACAGTTATGCATATGTATAATATAACACATACATATGTATATATGTGTAGCTTGTCATTCAATGGTTAAGAAATATTTTAAAATCTTCCGTTCCGTTGCTAACTTATCGACCTCTTTTTATATAATAATGCTAGTTTTTTAAGCTTAAGGTCTTTATATTGTATGTATATATATATATATATATATATATATATATATATATATATATATATATACATATATATATATATATATATATATATATATATATATATACATATATATATATATATATATATATATATATGTATATATATATATATATATATATATATATATACATATATATATATATACATCAAAATGCGTATATTACAGTTAAATCTCAACCATTGCCAGGCAGCACAAGAGCTTCTTAAGCAAAGCGTTCGAGATTTAAATGTAGACGTCGCTGTGCTGAGTGAGCCATATAGGACCATGGGATCTGTAAATTGGGTTTCTGATAACACGGATACATCGGCGATATGGAACACCAGCACCTTAACACTACGGGATAGAATAACATCACAATGTGGGTATGCCCGAGCCACTATCTCTGGTATCACATTGTACAGCTGCTATATTCCCCCTAGGTATTCTATAGAGGACTTTCGAAGCATAGTTGATAATATAGTAACAGATGCAGCCACCAAGAACCCAGTCATAATAGCAGGTGACTTTAATGCGTGGGCTGTTGAATGGGGCTGCCCCTTGACGAATGCAAGAGGTAGAGTGCTCTTGGAAGCCTTTTCTGCATTGAGCGTTGTACTCATGAATAATGGGGTTGAACAAACTTTCAGACGAGGTGATGCTGGTTCGGTAATTGACATTACGTTTGCCAGTAGCAGCATCACAAGCCAGGTGAACTGGAGAATATCTGACATTTATACTCATAGCGATCATAGCGCTATAATCATAGATGTACAAGACGAACAGCACCATGTGGCTGTACAAGCACGAGACTTGACAGGCTGGAAGATAAATACCTTTGATAAGGATATCTTCGCAGCTTGTATGGAGAACATGCAACTGAATGGTTCGGCTGAAGATATGGCAGAACAATTAGTGAGCCATATCACGAGTGCGTGCAATGTGAGCATGACGAAGCGTAAAAGGTCACCAAATAAGCCTCCAGTTTACTGGTGGAATGGTGAAATTGCTAGGTTGCGTTCGGAGTGCATAACCTCCCGAAGGCAGTATACAAGGACGCGAGGTAGTCTAGAGAACAGTGTACACCATCAAATATATAAGGATAAAAGGAAAGCGTTGAAGATTGCAATACGTAGGAGTAAGCGCAGTTGTTTCCTTAATATATGTGAGGAATTAGATGGTAATCCTTGGGGCCTTGCATATAAACTGGTAACCAAGAGACTTAAATGTCTTGGTCCATCGCCGCCAAGAGAGGAGCCTATTCTCAGGGGAATTGTAGATCATCTCTTTCCCCAATAGGAAATTCCTACGTGGCAAAACAGCTATTCGGCTGCATTTTCCGATATTCCTCCGGTTACGATTTCCGAGATAGAAGGCGCTGTCTCGAAATTTAAAGACAATAAGGCGCCAGGGCTTAGATTGTATTCCAAATATGGTGCTAAAAGAAGCTGTCAAACTCCACCCTGAGTACTTCTTGAAGGTAATAAGCGCATGCTTGAGCCAGGGAATTTTTCCAACAATGTGGAAAAGACAAAAGCTGGTACTGTTACCCAAGGATAATAAGCCGCTAGACGACCCCTCCTCTTATCGTCCACTGTGTATGATAGATACGAGTGGGAAACTGCTAGAAAGTATAATCTGTAGAAGATTGGAAGGCTGTGTTGAAGCTAAGAATGGTTTATCAAATAACCAATATGGCTTCAGGAAAGCAAGATCAACAGTGGATGCTATCAAGGTTGTAGTAGAAACTGCTGCTAGGGCTATCCAAGGGGAGCGGTGGAGAAATGGAACTAAGGAGTATTGTGTAGTCGTAACCCTAGACGTAAAGAACGCCTTCAACACGGCAAACTGGGGACGTATTGTTGAAGCCTTAGCAAGATTAGACATCCCAGGGTATTTACTGGCAATTATACAGGATTATTTCCGAAATAGAGAGCTAGTTTATGACACCGATAAAGGTACTAGGAGACGCCAGATAATTGGCGGTGTGCCTCAAGGATCAGTACTTGGCCCACTACTGTGGAACGTCATGTACGATGGAGTATTGAGGTTAAATCTACCTGAGAAGGCAAAGATAGTTGGATTCGCAGACGACATAGCGTTAGTATGTGAAGCGAAAGAGTTGCTAGAGGCGGAAACCATTGCAAATGCCAGTATTCAGATCGTTAGGTCTTGGCTCAGGTCAATGGGTCTAGCTCTAGCTGACCATAAAACAGAGGCGGTTCTGATTAGTAGTCGGAAACGTAGGGAAACCATTAGGCTTAATATTGGTACGTGTAGCATAGAATCCAGGGAATGTCTAAAATACCTTGGAGTCATGATTGACACACGTCTATCTTTTCATGAGCACTTTAAGTATATAGGTGCCAGAGCATCGAAGACCTGCTCAGCTTTATCCCGGATCATGCCAAATACGAGAGGTCCGAAATATCTGCAGAGGAAATTGATCTCTAGTGTAGTTAAAAGCATTATCCTGTATGCATCCCCTATATGGTCAGGTTCACTGAGATATCCTACGTATGTGAATCTGATATCCCCTGTGTATAGGCTGGCCGCCCTGCGAGTATGTAGCGCATTCCGAACTGTGTCCGACGAGGCAGCTTTTGTCATCGCCGGTATGATGCCCATCGAATTAGAGGCGATATCGGACAGTACAAATGGTGTGACAGATTTGTGCCTACGTAAGTGGCAGGCACGATGGACAGCGACTGATAAGGGAAGATGGACTTACTCACTGATACCTGACATCAGTACATGGTTATCAAGAAAGCACGGTGACTTGAACTACTATATTACACAGTTTTTGACTGGACATGGTTGCTTCAGGTCGTACTTGTACCGTTTCGGACATGACAGTATTCCGTTTTGTCCGAGCTGTGATGGTAATGTCGTGGAAGATGCCGAACATGTGTTCTTCATCTGTCCACGATTCAATAGTAGAAGAGAGTGCTTAGAAGCAGATTTAGGGCGTAGAATTAGGCCGGACAACATAGTTCCAACCATGTTGGAATCTTTGTACAACTGGACGTGTGTATGCAATTTTGCAAAATTCGTTCTGTTAGAACTTCGTAGGTTAGAAGAGATTCGCAGAAGAATCTCTTTAGGTTAGATTAGGTCTAGGATCTATTCCCACCCTGTGATGTAAAGCCTTACGGCAGTACCACAGGGAAAGGTTTTGGGTCAGTGTAAAGGGGTGTTTTAGCGTGTTAAAGTCTCGCACTCCTGGCAAACACCATCACTGCCAGGGTCTTTCGATGATTTCATCCCATTCATCCCATATATATATATATATATATATATATATATACATATATATATATATATATATATATATATATATATACATATATATATATATATATATATATATATATATATATATATATACATATATATATATATATATATATATATATATATATATACATATATATATATATATATATATACATATATATATATATATATATATACATATATATATATATATATATATATATACATATATATATCACGATTGGCCTGAGTGCTCCTCTAGCTAGACGCCTTCTAGAGATGTCCAAGATACGCATCGGCTGGGTCGTGTGTCGAATACGGGAAAAGATAGCACCGAAGAGGTGCTACAACTGTCTCGATTTTGGACATAGGGCGACGAATTGTAGCGGCCAGGATCTATCCGGAAATTGCTTGCGTTGTGGGGAAGCTGGCCACAAGATTGCAACATGTTCCAACAGACCTTCGTGCATGCTCTGTAGAAAGGGTGGAAGTACTAATGGTGACCATGTCACCGGATGCGTAGTTTGCCCGTACTACAAGAGGGCGCTACAAAAGCTTAGAGGTTAAACACTACTTAAAAATCAGGATGCGCATATTACAGCTAAATCTCAATCATTGCCAAGCAGCACAGGAGTTGCTTAGGCAAACCGTACGAGACTTAAAGGTAGACGTTGCTGTACTCAGCGAGCCATATAAGAAGATTGTATCTGCAAATTGGGTTACTGATGATACAGATACAGCAGCTATATGGACTACCGGTTCTTTGATATTGAGGGAGAGGTTATCACCGCAATGTGGGTACACGCGGGCCACTGTTTCCGGCATATGTTTGTACAGCTGTTATGTTCCTCCTAGGTATTCTATTGATGACTTTCGTGTTATTATAGACAACATAGTGATGGACGCTGCAGTCAGGAGTCCTGTTATAATAGCAGGGGATTTCAACGCGTGGGCTGTTGAATGGGGCTGCCCCTTGACAAATGCAAGGGGAAGGATGCTATTAGAGGCCCTTTCTGCGCTAAATGTTGTGCTCTTGAATTCTGGAGATGAGGAAACATTTAGAGGAGGAAATGGTGGTTCAATTATTGATATTACGTTTGCCAGCGATACCATTATAAACCGTGTAAACTGGAGAGTATCTGATGTTTATACTCACAGCGATCACAGTGCCATAATTATGGATATACAGGATGATATACGGCATGTGACTCCCCGTGCACAAGGTTTGTCGGGATGGAAAGTGAATACCTTTGATAAGGATATTTTTGCCATCTGTATGGAAGGTATGGAATTAAATGGTTCAGCTGAGGATATGGCAGAACAATTGGTAAACCATATCACGCGGTCGTGCGATGCATCTATGGTGAGGCGGAAAGGATCCGTAAAGGGGTCACCGGTTTATTGGTGGAATGATGATATTGCCGGCTTGAGGGCGGAGTGTATACGTGCCAGAAGGCAGTATACAAGAACTCGAGGTAGGTTAGAGAATAGCGTATACCAGGAGAATTACAGGAATAGGAGGAAGGCCCTAAAGGATGCAATTCGTAGGAGCAAGCGGCAGTGTTTTCTTAATATCTGTGATGAGGTGGATGATAATCCTTGGGGTCTCGCATATAAGCTGGTCATCAAAAAACTTAAATGCCTGACCCCGTTGCAACCGAGTGAGGGGCCAATCCTGGAGGAAATTGTAGACCATCTCTTTCCCCAGCAGGACGCACCACCTTGGGAGCACAACCCTCCAATTGGGACATTAAATTTTCCTCCGGTTACAATAGCTGAGATTGAGGACGTTGTCTCTAGGTTTAGAGACAGGAAGGCACCTGGACTCGACTGCATTCCAAATATAGTATTAAAGGAGGCCGTCAGGCTTTGTCCCCAGCAGTTCTTAAGAATGGTGAATACATGCTTAGGTAGGGGAATTTTTCCAACAAGATGGAAGAGGCAGAAGTTGGTATTAATACCAAAAGCCAATAAACCCCTAGATGATCCCTCATCTTATCGGCCACTGTGTATGATAGATACATGTGGAAAGTTGCTAGAGGGTGTGATCTGCCGAAGACTTGCGAATTGCGTTGATGACAGAAATGGTCTATCAGACAACCAATTTGGCTTCAGGAGGGCGAGGTCAACAGTGGATGCTATAAACGTGGTAGTAGAAACTGCTGCACGGACTATCTATGGCAGGAGTTGGAGGAATGGCACAAAGGAGTACTGTGTAGTTGTGACGCTGGATGTGAAGAACGCGTTCAACACAGCGAGCTGGGTGCATATTGTTGATGCTCTAACTCGATTGGACATCCCAGAATATCTGATAGGGATAGTGCAGGATTATTTCCGGTATAGGGAATTGATCTATAGTACAGATGCGGGTATAAGGAAACGTAGGATTAGTGGTGGTGTTCCCCAAGGATCGATACTTGGACCATTGTTGTGGAACGTAATGTATGATGGAGTACTAAGGTTGAGGTTACCTGAGAGAGTGCAGATTGTGGGATTCGCAGACGATATAGCGCTGGTGTGTGAAGCTAAGGAATTGCTGGAGGCAGAAACCATTGCAAATGCCAGCGTACAATTAGTAAAGTCCTGGATCACTGCAATGGGATTGACTCTAGCTGATCATAAAACCGAAGCGGTTTTGATTAGTAGTCGTAAGGCTAGGGAAACTATTACCCTCAATGTTGGCACCTGTTCCATAGAATCAAAAGCATTTCTGAAATATCTGGGTGTGATGATTGACACACGGCTATCTTTTCGCGAGCACTTGCGATATATAGCATCCAAAGCATCAGGGACCTGTTTGGCGCTATCTCGGATCATGCCAAACACGAGAGGGCCAAAGTATCTTCAGAGGAAACTGCTCGCTGGAGTAGTAAGGAGCATTATCCTATATGCACACCCGGTATGGTCAGACTCACTTAGATATTCCACATATGTGGGGCTGGTATGCCCTGTGTATAGGCTAGCTGCTTTAAGAGTATGTAGTGCATTTCGGACAGTGTCGGACGAGGCGGCTTTTATCATTGCGGGTATGATCCCTATCGATTTAGAAATCATGAATAGGGATAACTCTGATTTATGTATGCAAAAATGGCAAGAACGGTGGTCAACCACTGAAAAGGGAAGATGGACTTATTCATTAATACCCGACATCAGATTATGGCTGACTAGGAAACATGGTGATCTGAACTATTACCTAACACAGTTCTTGTCTGGACATGGTTGCTTTAGGTCATATCTATTTCGTTTTAAGCACGACGACTCTCCGTTCTGTCCACACTGTGGTGGGAATGTGGTTGAGGATGCTGAGCATGTCGTCTTTGTCTGCTCACGATTCAGCAACTGGAGGTCGTATTTAGAGGAAGGCTTGGGGCGTACGATCAGCCCGGAGAATATTATTCCGACCATGCTGGAATCCTTATTGAATTGGACCAGAGTGTGTAGTTTTGTACAGCTTGTTCTAATAGAACTTCGCAGATTAGCACAGATTCGTAGGAGAGCTAGTACGTCTTAGGATTCGTTAGCTACTGACGATTAAATATGCGCATCAGTTCCGAACCTCCTTACCTAGGAACTAAGGAGGACGTAGGAATAATACTGATAATACTACCCACCCTGATGAAATGCCAAAGCTGTCCCAGGGTGGTGCTAGTGAAGTTGTCGTGGGGCCACTATTGATAGTTGCTATCATTACGTCCATAAAAAAAAAAAAAAAAAAAAAAAAAAAATACATATATATATATATATATATATATATACATATATATATATATATATATATACATATATATATATATATATATATATATATATATATATATATACATATACATATATATATATATATATATATATACATATATATATATACATATATATATATATATACATATATATATATACATATATATATATATATATATATATATATATACATATATATACATATATATATATACATATATATATATATATATATATATACATATATATATATACATATATATATATATATATATATATATACATATATATATATACATATATATATATATATATATATATATATATATATATATATATATATACATATATACATATATATATATATATATATATATATACATATATACATATATATATATATATATATATATATATACATATATATATATACATATATATATATATATATATATATATATATATATATATACATATATATATATATATATATAATTCTTTTGTCTAATTTTTTTAACCTTTTTTCTTTAATAAATAATATATTTGTTTGAGTCTTGAGGTTAATTTATATTAATATTTGTTATTCTTCGATATTTCGCTAACCATCGGTTAGCTTCTTCAGGAAATTATTTAGGTTTGTCAAAAATTTTCTTTTCAATTAGTATATACAAAATTTTTTTAACAACATAAATCAAAAATTTTAAATATTAAAAAATACTAACTCTAAAATGTGTAAATAGTTTAAATTAATACAATTTTAAATATTAAAACATACTAAATCTAAAATATATAATTATTATAAATTTTAATAATATATAATAATATAATGAAAACCGATGTGTGTGTATTAACAACAATTCTTTTAATGTGGTGTAATTAAATAAATATTATATACTAGTAAAATTTTAAATATTAAAACATACTAACTCTAAAATGTATAAATACTATAAATTTTAATTATATATAATAATATTATGAAACCGATCTGTGTGTTAACTACAATTCTTTTAATGTTACGTAATTAATTGTAAACAAAATTATAATTTTTTTTTTTTTTATATATAAAAAAAAAAATTTTTTTAAACATAATACGTCATAAAACTTATGGTAAATTATCTTAACATATGCATACAACGCAAATAATTTAACATAATTATTATTATCAATTTTAAATTTATACATGCATGCATATGTCAAAATATTTTATATATTGTGTATATAATTTAACATAAACAAATAATTCTAATAACTTAATTTCTATGAATTAAATATCTATAGTTTTGAGCTAAATTGTCAGTATCTATCTTAAAGTTCATTCGTTCTCTAACAAGTATATTAATAATTTCTAACATTTCTAACAAAAGTTTTCGTTTATAATTACTTTCTGTTCTTAAAACTGATGCATTTTCAAAGTCAGGATAGTGATTAAATTTAAAACAATGAGATGATAATGCTGTTTTTTCTGAATTAATGTGTCTATATTTTTGATTACTTTTATGTCCTGTTATTCTGGTTTTTAATTTATTTTTTGTTGTACCTATGTATACCTCATTACAATTGACAGATCCATTCCCTTTACATGGTATTTTATAAACTACATTTGATCTATCCCATTTTGTCACTCTATCTTTCATATTACTAAATAGTTTATTGTTGGTACTATATGTTTTGAAAGCCATTTTATAGTTTTGAGTATCAAATATATTTGATTTCTCTAATCTTTCTGACATTTCTGGTATGTAAATTAAGGATTTATAACATTTTGGTTCTGTGTTATTATTTGTGTTATTTGTTATCCTTTTCTTATATTGATTTATTAAACTATAAACTAATTTTTCTGGAAAGTCATTCTCAATAAGAATTTCTCTAATTTTTCTCTTATTTTTTATATGGAATACGCTATCACTAATTGTTAAGACTTTTTCTATCAAGTTTTTTGCTGTATTAATTATAATTCTTTTACTGTGTTTGGAATAATAATTAATTATCCTAGTTGAAGCTGTTGGCTTTTGATACCAATCCATTACTATATTGTCATCTCTCCTCATAACTATCGTGTCTAAATAAGGCAACTGTAAATTACATTCTTTCTCAATTGTAAATGTAATATTACTATTGAAACTATTTAATGTATATAGGTTAGGTTAGGTTAGAGGGCCGTTATCCCTGGCGGGACAATCCACTTGGGTCCGTCAATTCGGTCCCTTTGTGATGCCCTTAAGCAGAGGACCTCTTAAGGGATGTCCTCCGCCGTTTCAAACCATCCTGTACCCCTGAGGAAGGATGATATCCCTGAAAGCTCCATGTTTGCCAGGCTGTCTAAGTCTGACAGGAATCGGGAGCCCAGCGCCGCTACCCTTGCATTAGCGAGGGCAGGACACTGACACAGAAGATGGAGGACAGTTTCTTCCTCCTCCTCATCATTGCAGCTTCTGCAATAGTCGTTGAATATTAGACCCATCCTCCTAGCATGAGTCCCAAAGCTACAGTGTCCTGTCAAAACAGTCACCAGTTGACGCATACGCGCCTTGTCAAATTTGAGAAGGTCGCGCGTTTTGCGCAAATCGTAATGGGGCCACGTGGCTCTCGCCACGAGGCAGTTAGCCACACTATCCCACCTAAGTTGAGCTAGTTTGTATGATTCGCTTTGAATCAGAGACTTACATCGCGCTAATGGAATGCCAGTGAAGTGACTGATCATTGAACTGTTCAATTCAGTCCCTTGTCTGGCAATCTCATCCGCAGTATGGTTGCCTGGACATCCAGAATGCCCTGGCACCCAAACCAGTGTCACCCTCGAATGTCTCGCTATCTCGTTGATAGACAGTCGGCATTCGACCACAGTTTTTGATGTACTGTACACACCACTAATAGCAGAGATGGCTGCCTTGCTATCGGTAACAATGAAGATATCATTCGATATCCTATAGTACCTTAGCCACCTCGCTGCCCGAGTAATAGCAGAGATTTCGGCCTGTAAGACAGTACAACCGTCCTGGAGCCGGAATGGAGATCTAACATTGAAGTTCTCCACATAGAAGCCTCCGCCCGTTCTTATTCCCCTTTTGGATCCGTCAGTGAAAACTCTAACTGAATCCTCGGGAAAGGTAAGCCTGTCCACCTGTTCCCTGTCAACGACAATGGAACGGAAAAGTCCACCAAAGAAGGGTCTTGGTACACAGTAGTCAATGTTGGCATGGATTTCCGAGTACTCTCTTAAAATCCTAGCATGCCCATAGTCAGTCCTAGTCCATGGACATACTGTATTCAACCTGACCGCTGAGAAAAGAGCCAGTTGTCTGGCCAGAATGTCAACCGGGAGCCAGTTTAGCATTGCAAAAATTGCTCCCGTTGGTGTAGATCGTAGTGCGCCTGTCATCAGTCTCGCTACGACCCGAAAGACTTTTTCAAAGGTCCTGCGATGAGCCTGCTTGTCCATCGCATTCCACCAAACCAATACCCCGTAAAAGAGTACTGGTTTAATAACAGCCTCAAGGATCCAATTGATCCCCTTAGGGTTGATACCCCATTTGAGGCCTACTGCCCTTTTGCATGTATAAATAGCCACTAAGGCCCTTTCCGCTCTCGCCTGTATGTTCTGATTCCATGATAGCTTACTATCCAGAATCACACCCAGGTACTTGGCGGTTTTAGATAGTTCCAAGGAGGTGCCGTTAAGCTTTGGGTGTATAAAGCTATCGGTCTTCTAGTGAAGAGCACCAACTCAGTCTTGGCTGGGTTGATGCCGAGCCCACAGCTGACGCTCCACCTACTCAGCAGAGCCAGCGCAGACTCCATACACTGAGATATGGTATCCAAGTGCTTACCCTTATTTAATGTATATAACATATCCTCAATTCCATTCTCAGATATAATACAAAACAAATCATCTACATATTTTGTAATAAATTTAGGTTTAATGTCAAGATTGTTAATACATGTATTTAACAACTCTTCCATAACAATGTCTGCCACAACTGGTGATGCTGGAGAACCCATAGGTAATCCTTTCTGTTGAAAATAAAATTTGTCATCATATTTAAAATATCTATTGTCATCTATACAAAATTTTAAAATTCTACAAAACAAATTTTTATCTATTTTAGTAAATGTTTCCAATAAAGTCCACTTTTCCTCTATTGCATTTATAGCTAAGTCTATTGGGACGTTTGGAAACAAAGACACTACATCAAATGAAATAAGTCTATCATTTGTGTCTAACTTAATTTTCTTTCATCTCTCTTTTAAATCCAATGAATTCTTTATATTATATATCGATTTTTCATTGATTTTTTTCAAAATATTTGTAATATATCTACTAAGTTCATAAGATGGTGAATTTATAAATGAACAAATAGGTCTCAATGGAAATCCCTCTTTATGAATTTTAGGTAGCCCATACAATCTAGGAGCTACTGCAGTCATTGTTTTAAGTCTATTCTTCTCCAGTATTGTTACAATCTTCTTTTTGAAAAGTTCTTCTACTAATTCATAATTCACAAAATTACAAACTATTTTTAAAACTATAGTTTGTAATTCTCAGATGGTTTTCGGAAGTATATGCATAAGATAAGAGGTTTTTAACTTTTCAAAACTGTGGTTAAAGTCTACTGACGATTTGGTAAAGCACCAATGAAATGCATATAGACATTGCTTAACCACCAACAAATAAATTTCATTTAAGAAATATTCTTAATATTCCACTCTTAATATAAATAAATGGACTTTAAACAAATTCATTTATTAAATAAAAATATAATCTGCAGTTTAGCAGATTTGAACTTGAGCGCGTTGAAAAATGAACATCCTGCATGTAAGAAAATATTTCGACTAATACAATATAAATTCATACATAATTTGAAAACAGCGAGGGCACGCGAATTATGTTTTATAACTTTATTTGATGAATTGAATCTTAAGATTAAAAATTATTTTAACTTAAACTAACTTAAGCTAAGCAACGTAGGTAATTTTATGCTTACGTTGCTGTCTATCAAAATGTGAGAAAATAAAAATAATAAATGAAATTTAACTTGAGGTAAGCAATGTAAGTATTTTATGCTTACGTTGCTGTCTAGCAAAATGTGGGAATAAAGCAGTGATGTCAAATGCGATTGTGTTGGTGAGATCACTCTTATCTCTTACATTCCCAGCGGGATAAATGTGCGGTTGCGAGGCCTAACTAATGGCCTTTTCTAAGAGTATCATTTTATATACCAATAATATCTTCTAAATTTATATTGCAGTTTCGTAACAACAAAACATTTTTTAGGTTTGCGGATTTTAATTTATTGCGTTGTTTTGAGCAAATGTATTTTAAATCGGAAAATATATGTTCGCAAGGGAAAAGCGACAAACATTTAAAGGAATTATTTTTAATAAAGGATATAGCGCCCCGTATAAATTTTTCCAGATCAATAATATTTTCCCCATCTGGAGGATTAAATTCGCTCCTAAGTATGATTAGTTTTTATGCTGAACATTTAGTTAGTTTATATACAAGAGAAACAATATTTACAAAAAGTTTTATTTTGAATTCATTTAAAAGCTACTTTAAGAAATTTTCAAAAAGATGTACCTGCATACAGTGGCTCCAACTTATTTCAAACCTCTTATATATATTTTATATATATTTATATAAATATATTATTTCTGTTTAGAGGCCTCAAAACAGGACTTGCGATACTTCCCGCTAAATGAGAGTGTTTCTTAGTAAACAATTATATTTTACGCTCTCAACATAAAAGAGCGTAAGCGTACATGTGAGTTTTGTTTCCACAATTGTGTATGACGCTGACATCACTGGAATAAAACTTTAAGGTTTCCCTACACTTTGTCAGCCATTATAATTAGTTTGGGGATCGGGACGTAACTCATCCACCCCTTGTCTGAAACACTCCTGAATTTCATTTATTTAAAGTTCTATTACACTATTTATTTAGTAATCATTGTTGTCATCAATAGTTAAATCGCAAAAAATTTATTTATCTTGGGTTTTATACCTTCTTATAATCTCATTTACATTATCGTTCATTATAATATTTTCTTTAGTTTGCTTTTCTTCAATATTTATTTTAATTTTATTTCTTCTTATAGAACAATACAATATAATGATCGCTGCAGTGAAAAGAATTATCAATGTTACATTTACGCCATAAGATACATTCTTATGGAATTTTAGTTCTTCTATTGCCTTAATATTATTTGTATGTTCTAAAATAAAATCATCAAAGTCAGGATTTGGATTAGTTATGTTAACAATCTGCGTTGGTGGAAAAAAAATATTTCTCATGAATTATGTACTTATTGTTTTCAAAAGTCTGATCATTAATTGCAATACTGCAGTTATTAACATATATTAAATAATTTCCAGATAAATTTATATTGTCACAAGTTTGCTTGAGTTTTATTTTTCTAGCGTTTCGGTTCTATTATTGAATATATATTTACAATTATTTTTAATTGAAATATGATTACTTTTTTTGAGGTGTTTAAGTATTATATTTTCTTTATATTGTAAAATAACATTATTTATTTCTATGATTTTTTCGTTACGTTCGTCAATTTCCATACAATTACTATTTGGTACTGCAGTGAGTAATCTTAACTGTGTGGTTATAAATTGATTAGGGATTTGTATAGCTCTTATTAAGGAATTTTCCCTCATCACTCCGATTTTTAGAAGTTTTAATTTGTAAAAGTCAATATTGAATTTTTCGATCTCTGCTTTTGTAAATACACTAGGATGAATGAAATTATTTCTTGCAGATGCAATATTGTGTGGTATTTTTCTACTTTGTCTTCTAAAGCATTTAATTTGGACAATTGGTTGAGATATAGATATCGCTTTACAATCTCATTATTACTCTTCCTGACCTGTTCTAGAGCAGATTTGATATCAGATCTATCCTTTTCTATCGCATTTTTCAAAATGGTAAGTGATTTATTAAATGTGTCATTTATGATAATCTGTTTGTTTACTGTATTTCTAATGTTTCTATTATTTTCTTCAGTTACAGAAATATGCTCCATTATTTCCTTCCTGTCGTCATCGTCCATTGTTCCGTACAACCATCTTTGTGCGGTACCTACAAAATTCACTAAACCTTTCCCCTTTGTTGTCTCGGTTTTATTGTCAGAATTTTTTTTAAAGTATGTTATGTACTTTTTGTAAGAGGATTTGCCTATTGCTTAAGTCTATTGTGTTAATATTTTCCTCCAATAAGTTCTGTGTTTCCAATATTTCGCCAACATGAATGATGTGAATTACAGTACTAGTAGTATTAGTTATTTCTACATCGCCAATCTTTATGTCGATAAACCCATTATTATCTGGCATTTGGTTAATTTGTAGTAGTCCTACGGTGTTACTGACCATTAGGAAGAGTACCATGATTGTTGCCAAAGTCTGAAAATTTAAAAGGTCGCTTAATGTTTGATTCATGAACATTTTCCAAAGGTTTCTCAATAAACTTCGGCTGTTCCTTATGTCTCAAGCTTTTTATAAAGCCTTTCTTTCTATATTCCACATAATTTTCTCCGGACTCATTTCTCTTTTCAATCGTTTTTGATTTTGCACTCTGCAATCTTTGTTTTACGATACTGTGATCGACCAATTTATTTTGCACGTCTATATATAGAATTTTATTATAGAATTTTATTGCCTTAATTATTTGGGTGTTTATTGGAAGTTTTTCCTCTAGGTTAAAAGCTCTGATTTTTTCTGTTATCGTATTATTAAATCTCTCAATATTCGAATTACCGGTATGGCTATTCGGTTTTGTAATATGATAATGAATTTCTTCTTGATCAAGGTAATTCTTTACATTTGCGTTATTAAATTCGTTATCAAGTACAAGTTTGGTAACATTGCCCTTAATAGCCAAAAATGCCCTAATTTTTGCAACCAGGGTTTGACTATTTCTATCGTGTAGGTGAAATGATATTACATGTTTCGAAAATTTGTCGATAAATATTATGAATGCTTACTGTTCACATACGTATCCACGTGAATTATTTCATTGGTAGTTGAAGGGGTTTCAGTCATTTTGAATTTATTTTTAATTGGATTTCTGTCGTATTTAGATGCTGAGCTAATTTCGCAGTTATTAATTACTTTTTGGATGAATTCCTTCAAATTAGGATTGTATATTTTATGTTTAATTTTTTCATAAGTTGGGATTATGCCTGCATGGCCTGTTTCAAATTTATGAAATAGTGCAATTTGTTTTTTCAGTTCGTTCTCTTCGACAATATCTTCAGCGAACTTAGAACACTTAACAAATTTAATTTTTGTGTTTCCGGGAAATTCGGAGATAATAATTTTTTGCAATGTATTATACTCATGTCCATTCAGTTCGGAAAATATTGCAACTTTTCCTTTTGAAATTTCTCTTTTGAGAATATTTACAACATTTCCATTCACACAATCATCTGTATCGATAAATATCCGCTTCTTTCCGAAAATTTCCACCATAGGAATATTTTTCTTCTCTACTAAAATAATTTGTGTTCCGAAACGGTTTACTACGGTATCTAAAATTGATATATGGCCATTGTTTTCCTCTTCCTGCGAATGAACGGTTTGAACCCGTAAAGAATCTTCATCCCCCTCTTGTTATATGATTCGTAAGTACCATTCTCCATTAAATGATTAATTTCATTCATGTCGGAGTTAATACGACTTAAAAAATCGGCAACTTTATTCAGTTCACCTTTTATATAATTCACCCGCATATTATATTCTCCCAATTGAACCAACCATCTTTGGAGACGTGGACTGATATCCTTACCCGTATATTTTACTTGTAACCACTTCAACGGTACGTGGTCGCACTCTAGATCGAACTCTCTTCCATAGATACTTATATGGTCGAAAGTATTTCACACCCCAAACTATCGCCAACAATTCTTTCTCAATTGTTGAGAAGTTTGTTTCGGTTTTATTCAGAGTACGAGCAGCATATGCAACTGGGTGACCTTCTTGTGAAAGAACGGCGTCAACTCTCAAAATTGCTTGCATCATCTTGAACCTTTTGGAGAATATTGAATATCTAAGGATTGGTGCATAGGTGACAATTTCCTTCAATTTTTCAAAAGCCAAAATGTAATTAGGATCATAACTATTAATTTTTTCGTTTTTTCTGAGTGTCTTTGTTAAATGGTTTGCAATTTTCGCATAATCCTTGATAAACTTCCTATAGAAACCCGTCATTCCCAGAAATGACTTGATCTGTTTGATTGTTTGCGGCAGTTTTAGATTTTGTATTACTTTAATTTTTGTGGGGTCCGGTTTAATGCCCTTATGAGTCAGTAGGTGTCCCAAAAAGTGTGTTTCTTTCTTCAGAAAGTCGCACTTATCTATTTGGATTTTTAATTGGGCTTTTCTTATAATGTTAAAAATTGATCTCAGAGAATTTATATGTTCCTCCAGAGATGTGCTAAATACTAAAATGTCATCCATGTATACAACACAGGTTTAATTGATTTGGGCACGGAGAATATAATTCATCAGCCTTTGGAAGGGTGATGGCGCATTTTTCAAGCCAAAAGGCATACGAACGAACTCGTAATGTCCGAAAGGCGTTGAATATGCTGTTTTCTGGCGATCTTCTTCCTTTACCAAAATTTGGTGAAAACCCTTGGCAAGGTTCAATGTAGTAAAATATTGGGCCTTTCCCAACTTGTCTAGAATACCGATAAGATTTGGTATAGGAAACCTATCATCGACTGTGTTCTCATTGAGTTTCCTATAATCGATAACAATTCTCCATTTTTTTATCCCAGAATTATCCTGTTTTTTAGGCACAATCCATAAGGGACGGTTATAGGGGGAATTACTTTCCCTGATAATATTTTGTCGAAGCATATCTTTGATTTGCCTTTGAATTGCATTTTCGTGAACCTGTCGGTATCGATAAACCTTCGAATATAATGGTTTATCCATCGTAGTGACTACCTCATGGCAGATTTCGCTTGTTGCGAATAAAATGTCGCCTTCTACAAAAAACAAGTCCTTAAATTTATTCAGCAAATTCTTAATTGAATCCTGTTCCTTTTGACTTAAGTTATTTATTCGGAATTTCCTTTGTATGTCTTCACCCTCCGAGTACTGAAGACTTGTTATCATATCGAATGCTAATGGATAATCATTCTCTTCGAAAAATATTCTATTTCCTAGTATTTCCAAATAATTTTTATCAAGGTTTAATTGAGCCTTGAAAGGGACCAAAAAATTCTGACCTATTATAGCATCATAATTTCCATTTTTGAAGTCGACTACTTTCCATGAAAAAGTACCTCTAACCGGAAATTGGGAAGGTATTGGGGTAATAACGCAATAATTTACTTGGTTGAAGCCGTTAAGAGTTTTAATATAAATAGGTTTTTTCAAATTCTGTTTCGTATAAAGGGAAAATGTGTTTGGTTTCACTACGCTTGTACTTGCCCCGGTATCTATTAGGCATTTAAAACTCTGTTTACCTATAGACAAAACGATTACGGGTAGTTTGAATTTTGAGGCGGTTCTAAAATATTTGTGTCTTCATTGGGAACTATTTCAGCTTCCTGTAAGGTATCAATTTCCATATATTTAGAATTATGAGACCTTTCTGAATCTATATTAGTATCAATACTCATATGCGACAAACGTGTTTCGGATGAACTGGGTTTTTCATTGCAACTACAAGAATTTTGAGGTTGATAATTTCCATTTTCCTTTTTGTTGAATTTTTGTGGTTAACGAGAGTTAAAATTACCATTGTCATAATTGTTATATTTATGATTGTGTTGGACCTGATATCTGCCATAATATTTTTTCCTATCATTTTGGTTAACACTTTGAGATTTTCTTTGATTTCACTTATCATATATTTAGTCTTCTCAAAATAATTAAACAATTGCCTTAAACTACTTACTTTAATATATCTGCAGTTATTAAACACTTCTGCATACGATGTTTTTGGTCTGGCTTGGATCCTTAACTTCGCTTTCAACTGCTCCCAGGAAATGTCTCCTACTTCTCTTAATATGTTCCGAATTCAGCCGTAATTTTTTCCTTGATAATTATTTGAACTCCGAATCGTATTAGTTCTTGATTATTTCCACAAAGTCCTATTATCATTTCCACGGATTTGATGAAACTGTTAACGCAACGGTTGTTATCCAGCGTTCTAATTTGCCGAAATTGTTGAATAATGTCCTTTGGTGTCATGAAGAGGCAATTTGATGGTATAAATTGTTGATATTGTTGTTGTTGAGGTTGTTTTTGTACTTGTGGTTGTGTTGGTATATTTTAGTTTCTTGTTGCTTTAGAACCATTTCAAGTTCTGCTATTCTTTGCAAATTTTCATCCATGTTTATCGAACGGTTTTCGTCAAATTTGTTCATTTTAATTTTATTTAGCAGCACAAAAAAATTTCAAATTTTATTTATTTCTTTTCTTCTTGTTCCGTTTAGAATCAAAAAGTTTACAACACACATAATATTAATATAAATAAATTAATGTATCAAATGCGGTTAATCGCTTTTTTTGTTGTTCTTTTTATTTATTCTTTTGAATAAATTTCCGTGTCGACTGCGCCAATTATGTTTTATAACTTTATTTGATGAATTGAATCTTAAGATTAAAAATTATTTTCACTTAAACTAACTTAAGCTAAGCAACGTAGGTAATTTTATGCTTACGTTGCTGTCTATCAAAATGTGAGAAAATAAAAATAATAAATGAAATTTAACTTGAGGTAAGCAACGTAAGTATTTTATGCTTATGTTGCTGTCTAGCAAAATGTGGGAATAAAACTTTAAGGTTTCCCTACACTTTGTCTGGGGATCGGGACGTAACTCGCGCACTTGTTTACTTGTTCATTGTAAATTGTTAACTAAAAATTCAATTACATGAACATAAATAACAAAACAGTTTTAACATCAGCATCCGATTGCTCTGGAAAAGCAAAAAGAGACATACGGAATATTGGGAATATTAATCGTCAGGGTTGGGGAATTTCGTACTAACCAAAAAGGTAATAACTTAAAAAAAATATGAATTTGAGAACTTCTCATATTCAATTTTCGTTAATAACATTGGTTAAATAGTTAATATTCCTACCAACTAGCACCACTTGCAAAAGTGGAAAAATTGAACAAAGAACGCTGATGAGATGGCGTAGCGGCCTCGAAATCAGTACTGATCAGTTCTGCTGGTTTGATGATAATAAGAAATATTCCACTCTTAATATAAATAAAAGGAATTTGAACAAATTCATTTATTAAATAAAAATGTAATCTGCAGCTTAGCAGATTTGAACTTGAGCCCGTTGAAAAATTAACATCCTGCACAAATGAAAAAATTGAACTAACTAGAAAAAATTTTTGTGTGCAAAAATAATACATTCAACCGGATTTTAAATTGCAAACATTACGCTCGCTGATTTGTGTTGACTTGCCTCTCTCAGTTTTGTTGGGTATACAGTACGTATGTATACGTGAAGAGAATTGAAATTTTTTTTAATGACAGGCCGCGAGTTGGAAATCTACGTATTTATTTATGGCGCATGTCTCCTGCTAAACGAAGGGGTATCTATATTTTAAATTTCACCAAAATCAAGTTGAGGCTCAGAAATTGTAACCATTACTTCCTCCTGGTCCCAGTTTTGAAATTTGCCATGGCCTATCTGACTTTATAGACACAGATCTATCTATGTTCTAAATATCATTAAAATTTCCCCCTATCGCCTTCCTGGTCCTAATTTTAAAAATGTACATAGCATATGTGACTTTCTAGATACTGATCTATCTTTGTTCTGAATTTCATTAAAATCGGTTTGACCGTTTCGGAAAGGCGTGGTTTTGCAAATATACATAGCCTATGTGCATTTTTAGACGCAGATCTATCTACGATCAAATTTCATTAAAATCGGTTTGAAGGTTTCGGAGGGATAGAAATTTCCCCCGTATCGCCCTCCTGGTCTAGTTTTAAAAAAAGTAGTACCCTATAACCTTCCCGGAGTTGCACAGACTAAGTGCACCAAATTTCATTGCGATCGGTTGAGCGGTTTGACCGCGCGAACAAACAAACATTAATTTTTATATATTAGATTTATTTCATAGACTCCCGAAGTTGTGATTTACAATAGCTAAGTATATAAATTAAATTAATGGTTTGACTAAATTTGAATTGTAGTGAATTTAAAAACTAGTTGTATTTTAGTTTTTCAAAAGATTTACTCACATATTTCGAAATGAATGCAGTGTTTACTAAAATGGCTATAACTCATGAACCAATACATACACAGAGACCGTTTATACCTTGGTATTGACGTCACCTTTCATATAAACTTTGCAGAAACAAAATCGGTTCACGCATTCCAGAGAACATCAATTACTAACACTTATTTTTTTAAATATAAATTTGGGAATCTGTTGTTTAGCATAAAATTTTTAATTTTATACGTGCTGATTCTTTTCCCAAATTTAGAAAAAAGTTCAAAATGGATTATTGAGGGGTTTTAACTAGTTCCTATGCGCATTTCACTGGGGACAACAGATTCCCAAATATATAAAATATATAGTGAGTGCCTGCGCTAAAATAACAAAATCTTGTCAACACTGCGAATTATTGTTTTAATAAAACAATTGTAAGCTGTTGTTGTTTTCTTTGTCTCTTACAACTACACTTAGGGCCATTATTACAACTTAACGATAAAGTTCCCAATAGTTAACCTTAACATTAGCTAACGTGGACTATAAAGTGACCTTTAAAGTTTTTCCATTATTACAACTGTCAGATAAAATAAAAATTTTTAATTTATATATTGTGGCAACATTGCGGTGGATACCGACTACTATTAGTGATTTTAAAAAAGCGTAGTGGCAACGATTTACTTTTGTTTATTTCTTAAATTGAAAACGTTATTATCTTTTCTGTGTGTAAAATTATTTTGCTACTTGTGTTAAGTGCTTTTGTTGTTTGCGTAAATTGTGTTATTGAAAATAATGTCGAAACTAAATAATACGACTGAATCGGAAAGAAAGGAAGCGAAAAATATGTTCTAAATTATTTAAATAAAATAAACGTTGTCTATTGTCCATTTTTAGGTTGAAAAGTTAGAATTATTTAATTTGACATAAAAATGTTGTTAAAGTTACCATATTTTCAGAAGAAAATATGGCAGCTTCATTTGCTTATAGTTCACTTTGAAAGTTATCATGAGCATCAACCTCCTGTTAGCTCATCAGTTACCATTAAGGTTAATTTTAACTTGTAATAATCAAATAACATTTATCTGCCAGATAGCATCCTATTGTTAACTATTTGTAAGTTGTAATAATGACCTTTAGAGTTGAAAAAAACCAGCAAGTTGTAGTATGACACAGTAAGAAAATAAAAAAGGAATAAGTGATTATTAAGTTCTTGTTATAGCTTTGATATTTGTTTAAGCTTCTGATTCAATTGAGTCGAAGTTTAAAATAATATCTTTAGCTTTTCTAAGAAATGTTCCGTGATGATCTGCATTAGCCCCAGTGAAATGCGCATAGGAACTACATAAAACCCCTCAATAATCAATTTTGAATTTTTTTTTGTGAATTTGGGAAAAGAATCAGCACATATAAGATTAAAATTTTGTGTTAAACAACAGATTCCCAAATATATAACATAAAGCTAAAAAAAATGATTTTGAAAATATCAAAATCATTTTTAAAAAAATGATTTAGAACAAATGGAAAAAGGTTCGTTATTCAAGCACTATTTTGATTTGAATCATTAGAAGGATGGTGATTTGTCTTTTTTTGTTTTATCTAACAGTAAATCTATTTTTATTGCAAGTAACAAGTTTAAGGTCTGCGAGTTTCTTATTTAATTCGATCCGAAGGAAAAAGCTTTCTGAACTCTATGCTAAAATAACTTTACACAATAATACCCCTATTTTCATCAATCACAGACACAATCAAAAAAATATTTCAACCCATCTTTAAGCCTAATGTGCTCTCCAATATTTCCAAACATTTTGTAGAATATACGTGGTATAAAATATAGCAATCAGGTTGCAAGCTCGTAGCTACAAAAAAAAATTTATTATAGTAAATTTAAATTAATCAACACCTCTTTAACTGATATAAAAATTGCTGTTTTTTTTTTTTTTTTTTTTTTTTTGCAAAAACGCCCATTGTACACTACAAATTTTCTCTCCAGTACTTAAGGTCATTTATTCCCCAAAAAAAGGCGTTGAAGTATGAAGAGTTTCTGAATACTGCCTGCGTACAAGAAAAGCTGGTGAAACACCATCAAGATTTTAATCGCCACAACAGCTGAACGTCTTAGTAGATCTGGACAAAGCGTGGCGAACTTGCCCGAATGGTCTTCAACTATTAGCCGGAATCCTTTTAAATCAAAGGGAGGTGAGGAGTCAGTCCTACAAGCGACTTTCCACGCCAAAAGAAAAGTATCATCGGGCGGTTCTTTTTTTTTATTTTATTTATTTAGTAGTATTTAAAAATACTTTCGTGTCTCTTAAGATTAGTTACATACTATTAAATTCAAAATAAACAAAGCTTTATGTTGAATTATTTCTCACAAATGTTATAATTATTCTATTAAATGTATTAAAATTTTCCTAATTTTTTGCTTCGTTTGGTAGTATATTATACAGGTTTAATCCATTGTAAAATATTGATCGCTGCATTGCGGTTGTTGAAACTCTTTGAAGTCGAAAGTCTTGTGAATTTCTTAGGCAGTAGGGTTGTACGTCTCCCACATATTCTATTTGGTCACACAAGTATTGTGGTGCATCACCTATTTTTATTTTTCTAATAAATTTTAGTGTGTTTATTTGTATTCGTTGCTTTATATTTAGCCATTTCAGTGTGTCGAGCATATATTGGGTTGGCGTATATCTATTGCATTTTAAAATTGATCTCATTGCTTTATTTTGTAATTTTTGCAGTCTTTCTATTTGTGTATTTGTGCAGCATGTATATAAAATAGTGGAACCGAACTCGAAATGTGGTTTTATTATTATATTATATATATTAATTGCAGTCATTATTGACACCTTATTTCTTAAACGTTTAAAAAATCCTATTTTTTTTACCAATTTTTTTGCTTATGTACTCAATATGTTCTTTAAATTTTAGATCTTTGTCTATTATAAAACCTAAATATTTTATTTGATTCACTTTTTCTATTACTGTATTGTTGATTGTAATCACCAAATCACTATTCATGTTGATTTCCATTAGTTTAGTTTTAGTTTCATTCCATTTTAATTTATTCATTTTAAGCCACTCATTTATTTTCATTAAATCATACATCATGTTTTCTCGACATATTGTTTAATTTTTTGCCTCGCTAAAAATCAACGTATCATCCGCGTATAATACTACTTCACATTTTTTCAATATGTTTGGCATATCGTTTATATATATTATAAATAGTAATGCGCCCAGAATAGAACCTTGAGGCACACCAAATTCATTGTTCAATATACCGGATATTTTATTATTCACTTTAGTTTTTTGTCTTCTTCCCGTTAAATAGCTTTTAAACCATCTTAGTTCTTTGCCTTTCACTCCATACATATACAATTTTTGAAGCAATATATCTCGGTCAATTGTTTCGAAAGCCCTTTTAAAATCTAGGAAAACTGCCATTACTTTGTTATTTTTATCTATTTTCTTCCACCTATTTATTACGTAATTGACAGCTGTTTCACATGAAAAATTTTTTCGAAATCCTGATTGAAATTTTGAGAATAACTTATTTTTTTCCATATAACTTTCTAATTGTAATTTAACAACTTGTTCGATTATTTTTTCACATGTTTTTAAAGTATTTATTGGGCGATATTCTTCACTTTTCTGAGTTTTCTTAATTTTCTCAATTGGAGTTACCATTGCTTCTTTCCATGACTCAGGAAAAATTCCTGTTTCCAAAGATTTATTTATTATATAAAGTAGTTTATTTCCTATTAAATTCCAGTTATCTAAAATAATGTTTATTGTTACTTTGTTGAAGTCTGGTTTCTTTTTCATCTTTCTACATATAGTATATCTAAAAGTTCTTGAATATTAATTGCACGAAAGTTCATTTTGCTCGTTATCACAGGCACTTGACTTACATATTGCACATCTTCTATACTATCTCTTATATTTTTTATACTATTTATAAAGAAAAGGTTAAACTGATTAGCGATTTGGTAACTATCCTTAAATTCTATTTGGTTAAATATAACAGATTCTATCACAGTTCGGTTTTACTTAAGAATTAAATCTTTGATTTCTTTCCACATTTGTTTCTGATTACTTGCATTATTTATTCTATTGCAAATGTATCTATTTTTCTCGTTCACTACTTTGGTTTTATATAAGTTCCTTATTGTTTTGTAATTGTTCCATTCTATGTCCGTATTTACTGTCCTTGCAATTCGATATTTTACAATTTTTTCTTGCTTTAATTGTCTTAGCTCTTGATTAAACCAACGGCAATCGTAATTTTCTTTTATTTTTATTGTTTTTGTAAATTTTTCAATTGTTTGTTCAATGCACACATCAAAAAAGTTTACATTATTATTTAAGCTATCACTTTCATTAATTGTTAGCAGTTGGCCCATTTCTCTAGAAAACTGATTTTTGTTGTATTTGAAACTTTTTACCTCTTTGTATTGTATTTGTTCTAATTCATCTGAGTTACATTCAATATTTATGGTTATTGTCTCATGATCCGAGATCTTATTATCACTGTTAATGTCTACAGATATATTTTCTTTGTTCGTTATAACGAAATCAATTATAGTTCATGTATTCTCTGTTATTCTGGTATATTCATTTACTATTTGTTTTACGCCGTTGTCATTAAGTATACTTTCTAGTTTCTGTTTATAAAATCCATTTCGCGACCAATCTATATTAAAATCTCCTATAATTAATATTTCAGTGTTATATTCACTAAGTTCTTCGATAAATTTTTCAATATGTTCACAAAATTCAGCTTCACTATATGATGGCTGCTGCCATTATAAAGTAATTATTTTTATTTTTTACTTTGCATGCATTTATCCAGTATTTTAAGTCTTCTACTTTTTCAAAAATTTTCTTTATTTTCCAATTTGGTTTAAAATATATTATTACACCCCCTGTTCTTATGGATTCAGAAAATGTTGTGATTTGTCCATATCCTTCTAATGTGAATTCTTCTTCTTCTACATCTTTTGTTAAATGAGTTTCTGAGAACACTATAAAGTCAGGTTGCACATTTTCGACCATAATTTCTATTTGATTATAATTATTGATCAAACCCTGAATATTTGTATAAATAATACGAACTAAATTCTTTGATTGTTACAAGTTTAATCCGATTCTTCTCTGTTTTGTGCTCAATTTATTTTTGTAAACGGGGCACTCACGATTCATTGTATGATGATTTTCGTCCAGTCCAAGATTAAGCTTTTTATTTATTCGCGTACAGTTGATACACTTTTCTATTATTTCTTGATCACACTCTTTGCTATTATGATTTCCATGACATTTTATACATATTTATTGGTACCTACAATCTTTAGCTATATGGTTAAAACCTTTGCATTTAAAACACTGTGTTATTTCGGTTCCGTCGAAAACTCTACATCTCTCCCAACCAAGATTTACTTTTTGCTCTTCCATTATTTTTTTGTATAGTTCGTTATCAATATTAATTCTAGCACTATAAATTGTTTTGCCATTCTTCTTAAAACTGTATATCTTAGACACTTTCATCTTACTTTCACCCAAAATTGGGTTTTGTTTCTTTAGTTTATCTACTATTTCTTCTTCAGAATATCTAAATGATAAATCTGTTATTGTAACACTCATTTCCACTGGCTTTGTCACCTTTATTTCATATCCTTCACTCATTTGGTCTTGTATAACTACTTTTATTTTTTCTCTTTCTACTTCATTATCTGCTTGTATTACTAAGGTTCCATTTCTTCTATTTTCAACACTAGTTATTTTTAAATTTACCGGGTCTACTTTCTTGTTTAATTATTCTTTTGTTTTTTCAATTCCTTGTTTTTCTTTCGGTTTAATTATTAAAGGCACCTTTTTTGTTACACTAGGGGTCACTGTTTTGTTTCTCACTGTTTCTGCATATGAGGTTCTATTTTTTAGCGCACTTGTTTCTTTTATGACTTTCTTTATTTCGTTGCACATTTTATTGTTGTTTTCCTCTATAGATGTATAGATTTGTTTATTTTTATTTTCAAATTCATTTACAGATCCATATAATTTTTGAACCTCTAGTAAATTTTTCTCGAACAATTTTTGAGCACTATCAATTTTCTTCAACCTTTCTTCATAGCGTTTTTCAATAGCCTACAATAATTTTTTAATCCCATTTTCGTTCTCCTTTAAAACCAGATTAAATTCATGTTTATAGTCCACCAATTGTTGTTTGTTTTTGGTGACTCCATCTTGTATGTCTTTTAACACAAGATCAACATTATGTATGTACTGTATACAGTCATCGCATATAAATCTCACATAGTTTTTACTCCCAAGGATTCCAACTGAATATTGGTCAAGCCCGGAACACTTTGTTGCACAATGGTAGACTTTCTTACAAACTCCATCACATTGTACGCCTGTTTCACCCCTAATTAATGTTTTACATTTAGTGCACTCAGCCGGCATTGCGGCGAAAGAATAAAAACACTTAAGTTTCAATAGTTTGCTATACTATATAAAAACTTTTATTGTTCACATATGGTCCCAAATTTGTTTATTGAATTTTGATATTTTCTTTCCTTTTTAACACCGTTTTATTTAAATATTAATAATTTTTAAGGAGCTTTGAATTGAAATGTAATACTCGGATGTGTAAAGATACCAATGTAGCGGTAAAGACCGGAGATCAGGTAATATGCAATAACTGTGCGGAAGCGGTTAAAATCAGCAACTTGCATGCAGCTTCTGAGCTGCAAATAGCCGTAGTTTAGTCAAGAGCAACACAAACCAAAATAAAACTCATCCCCAAGGACCTACTCAGCAAACACGAGTTCGGGTATTGGCACCAATTATTAGATGCCAACAGATGGTATAGAGAATTCAAAATAGAATTCCTTAAAGAGTCCAATTTTTTCTAAAGTCTAAAACAATTCAAAATTTCTTAAAACTAATTATATGAATACCTATGGTTGGTCCATGTTAATTGATGGCACATTATAAAGCACTTAACTTACATATTTGTTCCGGTGGAATATCATCAATGAACATCGGATTTTTACGTTTCTGCGTAATTTTTTCGTTTGCTTTCATTATATTGAAAGTATCATCTAAAATTGTAGATTTATTGTCTGCAAAAGTTTTCTCTGGTTCTTTCTCAAGTCGAAATTGTTGATCAAATATATGCCCCTCATCGCTTGTTTCAGTCTTCAGTACGTCTATTGCATCTGACTTTAACAAACACATCTTTTTTGCCAACTCTGGCGACATTGTTATAAATTGTTTAATACTTTGTTGCATTAGACGTACATCCTCAGCTTTTATTCTATTGATACGTACCAAGGGATGCGATTTCTTTGACTTTTCTTTTGTAGGTTGTTTTGCAGTGACCACTTCCCCTGGACCACTGCTTTTAGAATCACATGATTTCTTCAATATACTTGGTGGAGCAGAATTGGATAGTTGTATCTGCATATTTAACACATTTTTAAATTCTGCTTTGACTGGCGTGTTTTTTGCAAATGAAATCTCCAAATCATTTGTTTTATCGTATATAGCTTCACCAAGTATTTTGTAACTAGTTTCATTTTTATTATTTGAAAATTCATGCAGTGACATAGCTTTACTGATATTGCTGCTGTAATCGTTTGTTTTTGAGTTTATTGATGGATTCGCTTCGGAATGACAAAGGCTTTCGTTTATTTCACCCCCAAAAGGACGAGAGTTCCTTTCTTCTCCTTTTTCCGGTGAAGACCTTAAATAAAAAAAATTACGAGTTATGAGTTTTTTATTTAAAAAAAATACGTTAGAAATACAGCTGCGGCAAAAAAAAACAAATAGCACTGAAGGCGTGGTTCGTATTTATATATGTGTTTTACTTACAATTATTTCCCTAAATATTTGCCGCGACACATACTTGGAATGAAACAAACATTTATGCTACGTAAGCATGTTTTGTGTTAATTATATTGACTTTTATTGGAAACACTCAGAAATTACGTTCAAGAATCAAAATTTGGACGGTAAAAAAAAATAGCACTATTCATGATAGACAATACAAAATGAAACAATATTCCAAATAAACGATAAATAAAAAGAAGTTAATAGATCAATATTTTGTTGCATGGCCTTTGTTGGCAATAATGGCAGCGCAGCGCTTCGGCATGGAGTCACACAAATCTTCACATCTTTTTTTGGCTATTCCCTCCCACGACTCCTTAACTACAGCCCAAAGTTGCTCATTGTTAGTAGGTTTTCCTTCACACACCTTCTTCTTGACGTCAGCCCAAAGATTCTCTATTGGGTTTAAGTCTGGTGATTGCGCAGGCCACTCCATGACTTTAATACTGTTCTCAATGAACCACTGACGAGCTTTTCTGCTAGTATGTTTTGGGTCGTTGTCCTGTTGGAAGACCCAAAACAAGGGCATTTCCTCTTCTGCATAAGGGTGCATTACATTTTCTAATATGTCAACGTAAACATGTTGGTCCATTGTTGTTTTTATCCAATGTATTGGTTCCACTCCGCAATATGAAAAGCATGCCCAAATCATTATGCTAGAGCCTCCGTGCTTTACTGTCTTGGACGTAAATCGTGGATTATATTCTGCGTTAGGAGGACGTCTAACATAGGAACGAAAACCTCTTCCACCGTACATAACGATTTTGCTCTCGTCCGTCCACAAAATATTCATCCATTTGGTAGCTGGCCAGGTTAGGTGCTCTTTTGCAAACCTCACACGTTTGCTCACATGCTTCGCAGTCAACAGTGGAACTTTTCTTGGGCTACATGCTTTTAAATTGTGTTCTCGCAATCGATTGCGAACCGTTTCCACGCATGCCTCTATCTGCAGTTCCTTTTTGAGCTCTATGGCAGGCTTAAAAGGGTCCTTTTTGCTTTGGCGATTCAATCGCTTAACCAATACATTAGATATTTCCGGCTTTCTCCCACGCCTTTAAATTTTTTTAGTATGCGTGATTGCATTGCGTATCATTTTATTCGAGCAATTAAGTAACTGCCCTATTTCGGCATAGGTTTTGCCTTCCGAAATCATTCTTTTAATAATTTCTCTTTTTTCCTCAGTGAAATGCTTTCCGCGCCCCATAACTGTAGATTTAAAAAAATTTTTTGTCACCTAAATTTATTATATTTTTTAAAAACACTTGTACTGTAATAGGCTTCGCGTCAAACTAAAGAATTAATGCAAAAAATACTAAAACAATGTTTGGTGCTATTTTTTTACCGTTAGATTTTACACTTTAGTGCCAATATTGTTTCATATGAAAAGAATCGTTTACAATATGAGAGCCGAAAGAGAGGGTACTGATTACATTGAATCACAATGCAATCAAAAAGAAATAGGACTGGATAATAAAAATATAGTATGGATAGAACTCATATATAAAGGGTGTTTTTTTATGAAGTTTTTTTTTTACGAATCACTCTGTTGTCTGACAGCTGTTTTGACAGTTTATAGTGGCGTCTCTACTCATTATTGTTTGGCAAATCATCATGAACAGCTTAACTCCAGAACAACGCTCCAAATCGTGGAAATTTATTTTTAAAAACAGTGTTCAATTAAAATTGTTTATCCGCTTTTTTACCGCAAAATTCTCTTCAGTGTGTTGAATGGATATGTCAACAAGCAAAATTGTCGTATTTGGAGCAAATATAATCCACACGCCGTTCAAGAATTACCAATGCATCCCGATAAATGTACTGTTTGGTGCGGTCTATGTGCTGGTGGAATCATCGGTCCTTATTTCTTTAAAAATGAGGAAGGACGACGCGTTACCGTGACTGGATATCGATACAGAATCATGATCAATGAATTTTTGGTGCCAAAACTTCAAGAATGATCTTTGTGCAAAATAGTCGTGGTGGCCATATGCCCGAAATTATATTTAAATGTTAAATGACAAAAAATTATCTACCAAATAAAAATTTTTTTTGGCCATTTCATAATTTGGCATGTGTTTTATTTAAATTTCAAATCAGCAAGCTCTTATAAAAACACCCTTTATTATAACGGTGCTATGTATATGCTATGCACTACGCGAAAGACTAATAGCGATTTCTTTTCTGGAAAATATGTAACATTTTCACTTTTTATTCTAAAAAAAAAACGCAATCAGGCACAATTTTAAAGTAAAGCACACTTCCATAAGTGATGGTAGATCAATTTCCAATAAATTAACTATTTTCAAATGCCATAATATTACCATTTTCCATTGAAAAGTGCAAAAATGTAGCATCATTTTTTAGAAAAGAAAACAACATAATCCCATATTAAATTGAATTAACATTCATAGGCTAATTGTTCGAAATTTGTTTTTAAATCTCAGAAAGACATGATAAATATTCCAAGGCACAAAGAAAATTCAACATTAGTTTTATTCAACTTATACAGCAGAGCAGAACAGCCGTTTTCGAAAGTCGCAACACCTTCATCATCAGTGCTCATGTGTATTGTGTTTATCACCACTTATTAGGTGGCTTGGTTGAATGTGATAACAGTTCCTATTTAAGTTCAATTTTAATTAATACTATTTTTGTTGTCAAAGTTGGTGTTTTTATATAACAGATTTTAAAAAAATTTTTATTAATTATTAATTTATTTATTAAGGAGTATTAAAATACTTTAAAAATGCCAATACAGTGACAAATATTACATTAATACAACAATACAATGGCAAATATTACATTAATAAGTTATATTTCTTACAAAATTAACTATTTGTTTCTTAAAATATCTTAAATTTGCTTCTGTTTTAACATTTTCAGGTAACATGTTGTATAGGTTTAGTCCCTTGAAAAATAGAGATCTTTGCATTATCGCTGTTGTGGCCCTTGGTAGTCTAAAGTTGTTTGCATTCCTTAGATTATACGGTTGAATTTCTCCAACATAGTTTAATTGCTCAATAAGACATTCTGGGGCATTTCCTAATTTCATTTTTTGGATAAAATATAGTGTATTCATTTCAAGTCTTTGATTTATATTTAAACATTTCAGTGCATCAAGCATATTGTAAATTGGTGTATAGATATTGCATTTGAAAATTGTTCGGAGAGCTCTGTTTTGTAGTTTCTGCAGTCTTTCTATTTGGGTTATTGTACAACAAGTGTATAAAACGGTGGAACCAAACTCAAAATGCGGTTTTACTATTGTGTTGTACACATTAATAGCTGTTGGTATTGATAATTTTTTTCGTACACGTTTAAAAAAACCAACTTTTGCCAATTTTTTTACAAATATATTCTATATGTTCTTTTAGTGTCAATTTATTATCTATTATAAATCCCAGGTATTTTATTTGGTTAACTTTTTCTATAATCTGATTATTTATCTCAAATTGTGTTTCATCGTTCATGTTTATTTGTAAAAGTTTAGTTTTACTTTCATTTAATTTCAGCTTATTCATTTTCAGCCATACAGTTATATTGTTTATTTCTTTAATCATATTTTCCCGACATTCTTTATCACTATTTCCCTCCGTAAAAATTAGGGTATCATCAGCATATAAAACAATTTCACTTTTGTTTAGAACGAACGAAAAAACTGTTAAATTGATTAGCTATCTCATTTTTGTCGATATATATATATATATATATATATATATATATATATATATATATATATATATATAAATATATATATATATATAGTATGTCTATATATATATATATATATATATATATATATATATATATATATATAGTATGTCTATATATATATATATATATATATATATATATATATATATAGTATGTCTATATATATATATATATATATATATATATATATATATATATATATATATATATATATATAGTATGTCTATATATATATATATATATATATATATATATATATATATATGTATATAGTATGTCTATCGAACGGATATAGCGGCTTTGAGTTTGGACCCACTAGAATGAACACAATTAATATAAATAAAAATAGAGGTAATGGACATGATGGGTTAAACGTGGTAGACAGCGAGAACCCACTTGTGAGGAAGTCGGTGATCATGAGATCACCCCCTTCAGGAGTTAGAAGTGGAGATAATCTCTTTTCCAATAGCGTTGCTAATAGTAGTGAGGTAAGCAGCAGTAGTTTGGGGAAATTAGGAGATAAGATCTCGAAGTTGTTAGACTTCTTAAAGTCGCGTTCGAACGTGCATAAAGATATTGTGACGATGTCGCGGGAGATACAGGCGTTGTATATGCAAGTAGCGGATGAGCTGAGCAGCAGACCTGTTAGTGACAAGAAGTCACAAATTCATAAGGGGACGCAGACGGAAGAACCGTCAAGGCCAACCTTTGTGCTAAACGCAACCCCAAAGCGCAAAAGAGATCTAAGCACTCTTAGCCCAAAGGGGAACAAATCTAAGAAGAAGAAGGGTGTAACCCCCAATAGGAATAGCGGGAATCATACACCCAGTGAGGCAGGCAGAAGTACGGCTGGGAAACCAGGCGTGAATGCTAAAGATCCTGGCTGGGTTAAGGTCCATACCAGAGTTAGAAGTAGGAAGAAGATAGTAAGACCAGATGCTTTGGTAATTAAAACGTGCGGGGATGCTTCCTATGCTGATATCCTCAGACAAGTGAAGAAAGACCCAAAGTTGAATGATCTGGGCCAAAGTGTGAGGAACATTAGGAAGACTGGTAAGGGTGAATTGTTGTTGGAGTTGAATAAACCCGCGCACCAGGATACAAGTGAATTCAGGGCGACAGTAGAATCGGTACTAGGTCAGGTCGCCGAAGTAAGGGCAATATCCCATGAGGTTAGAGTCGAGATTAGGGATATAGATGAGGTAACCTCTAAGGAGGACGTTTATGAAGCCCTCATAAAAGCATCCGACGATTTGAAATCTCTGCAGCCTGCTGCAATTAAATCGTTGAGGAGAGCGTATGGAGGAACGCAAACTGCCACCATTGGCGTAAGTGCTGCCATAGCTAGCCGTCTTGTGCAGATGGCGAAGATACGCATTGGTTGGGTCGTCTGCCGAATACGCGAAAAGGCAACGCCGATAAGGTGCTTTAGATGCCTAGATTATGGACATAGGGCCGCAAATTGTAAGGGGAAGGACCTTTCTAATAAGTGCTTACGGTGTGGCGAAATCGGCCACAAAATTGGAACGTGCTCCAAAAAACCGTCGTGTTTGCTTTGTAGGAATGCAACAGACACCGCTAGTGATCATGTCACCGGAGGTGTAGTTTGTCCGTACTACAAAAAGGCGCTACAGAAGCTTAAGGTTTAAAACCAAACTTAAGACATCAAAATGCGTATATTACAGTTAAATCTCAACCATTGCCAGGCAGCACAAGAGCTTCTTAAGCAAAGCGTTCGAGATTTAAATGTAGACGTCGCTGTTCTGAGTGAGCCATATAGGACCATGGGATCTGTAAATTGGGTTTCTGATAACACGGATACATCGGCGATATGGAACACCAGCACCTTAACACTACGGGATAGAATAACATCACAATTTGGGTATGCCCGAGCCACTATCTCTGGTATCACATTGTACAGCTGCTATATTCCCCCTAGGTATTCTATAGAGGACTTTCGAAGCATAGTTGATAATATAGTAACAGATGCAGCCACCAAGAACCCAGTCATAATAGCAGGTGACTTTAATGCGTGGGCTGTTGAATGGGGCTGCCCCTTGACGAATGCAAGAGGTAGAGTGCTCTTGGAAGCCTTTTCTGCATTGAGCGTTGTACTCATGAATAATGGGGTTGAACAAACTTTCAGACGAGGTGATGCTGGTTCGGTAATTGACATTACGTTTGCCAGTAGCAGCATCACAAGCCAGGTGAACTGGAGAATATCTGACATTTATACTCATAGCGATCATAGCGCTATAATCATAGATGTACAAGACGAACAGCACCATGTGGCTGTACAAGCACGAGACTTGACAGGCTGGAAGATAAATACCTTTGATAAGGATATCTTCGCAGCTTGTATGGAGAACATGCAACTGAATGGTTCGGCTGAAGATATGGCAGAACAATTAGTGAGCCATATCACGAGTGCGTGCAATGTGAGCATGACGAAGCGTAAAAGGTCACCAAATAAGCCTCCAGTTTACTGGTGGAATGGTGAAATTGCTAGGTTGCGTTCGGAGTGCATAACCTCCCGAAGGCAGTATACAAGGACGCGAGGTAGTCTAGAGAACAGTGTACACCATCAAATATATAAGGATAAAAGGAAAGCGTTGAAGATTGCAATACGTAGGAGTAAGCGCAGTTGTTTCCTTAATATATGTGAGGAATTAGATGGTAATCCTTGGGGCCTTGCATATAAACTGGTAACCAAGAGACTTAAATGTCTTGGTCCATCGCCGCCAAGAGAGGAGCCTATTCTCAGGGGAATTGTAGATCATCTCTTTCCCCAACAGGAAATTCCTACGTGGCAAAACAGCTATTCGGCTGCATTTTCCGATATTCCTCCGGTTACGATTTCCGAGATAGAAGGCGCTGTCTCGAAATTTAAAGACAATAAGGCGCCAGGCTTAGATTGTATTCCAAATATGGTGCTAAAAGAAGCTGTCAAACTCCACCCTGAGTACTTCTTGAAGGTAATAAGCGCATGCTTGAGCCAGGGAATTTTTCCAACAATGTGGAAAAGACAAAAGCTGGTACTGTTACCCAAGGATAATAAGCCGCTAGACGACCCCTCCTCTTATCGTCCACTGTGTATGATAGATACGAGTGGGAAACTGCTAGAAAGTATAATCTGTAGAAGATTGGAAGGCTGTGTTGAAGCTAAGAATGGTTTATCAAATAACCAATATGGCTTCAGGAAAGCAAGATCAACAGTGGATGCTATCAAGGTTGTAGTAGAAACTGCTGCTAGGGCTATCCAAGGGGAGCGGTGGAGAAATGGAACTAAGGAGTATTGTGTAGTCGTAACCCTAGACGTAAAGAACGCCTTCAACACGGCAAACTGGGGACGTATTGTTGAAGCCTTAGCAAGATTAGACATCCCAGGGTATTTACTGGCAATTATACAGGATTATTTCCGAAATAGAGAGCTAGTTTATGACACCGATAAAGGTACTAGGAGACGCCAGATAATTGGCGGTGTGCCTCAAGGATCAGTACTTGGCCCACTACTGTGGAACGTCATGTACGATGGAGTATTGAGGTTAAATCTACCTGAGAAGGCAAAGATAGTTGGATTCGCAGACGACATAGCGTTAGTATGTGAAGCAAAAGAGTTGCTAGAGGCGGAAACCATTGCAAATGCCAGTATTCAGATCGTTAGGTCTTGGCTCAGGTCAATGGGTCTAGCTCTAGCTGACCATAAAACAGAGGCGGTTCTGATTAGTAGTCGGAAACGTAGGGAAACCATTAGGCTTAATATTGGTACGTGTAGCATAGAATCCAGGGAATGTCTAAAATACCTTGGAGTCATGATTGACACACGTCTATCTTTTCATGAGCACTTTAAGTATATAGGTGCCAGAGCATCGAAGACCTGCTCAGCTTTATCCCGGATCATGCCAAATACGAGAGGTCCGAAATATCTGCAGAGGAAATTGATGTCTAGTGTAGTTAAAAGCATTATCCTGTATGCATCCCCTATATGGTCAGGTTCACTGAGATATCCTACGTATGTGAATCTGATATCCCCTGTGTATAGGCTGGCCGCCCTGCGAGTATGTAGCGCATTCCGAACTGTGTCCGACGAGGCAGCTTTTGTCATCGCCGGTATGATGCCCATCGAATTAGAGGCGATATCGGACAGTACAAATGGTGTGACAGATTTGTGCCTACGTAAGTGGCAGGCACGATGGACAGCGACTGATAAGGGAAGATGGACTTACTCACTGATACCTGAGATCAGTACATGGTTATCAAGAAAGCACGGTGACTTGAACTACTATATTACACAGTTTTTGACTGGACATGGTTGCTTCAGGTCGTACTTGTACCGTTTCGGACATGACAGTATTCCGTTTTGTCCGAGCTGTGATGGTAATGTCGTGGAAGATGCCGAACATGTGTTCTTCATCTGTCCACGATTCAATAGTAGAAGAGAGTGCTTAGAAGCAGATTTAGGGCGTAGAATTAGGCCGGACAACATAGTTCCAACCATGTTGGAATCTTTGTACAACTGGACGTGTGTATGCAATTTTGCAAAATTCGTTCTGTTAGAACTTCGTAGGTTAGAAGAGATTCGCAGAAGAATCTCTTTAGGTTAGATTAGGTCTAGGATCTATTCCCACCCTGTGATGTAAAGCCTTACGGCAGTACCACAGGGAAAGGTTTTGGGTCAGTGTAAAGGGGTGTTTTAGCGTGTTAAAGTCTCGCACTCCTGGCAAACACCATCACTGCCAGGGTCTTTCGATGATTTCATCCCATTCATCCCATGAATAAAAAAAAAAAAAAAAAAAAAAATATAGTATGTCTATATATATAGTATGTCTATATATATAGTATGTCTATATATATATATATATAAATATATATATATATATATATATGTATATATATATATATATATATATATATATATATATACATATATATATATATATATATATATATATATATACATATATATATATATATATATATATATATATACATATATATATATATATATATATATATATATATATATATATACATATATATATATA